>JAEMOT010002622.1:43483-57082 GCA_019297695.1 Apostasia ramifera | reverse complement strand
TATATATATATATATATATATTGTGATTTGTGGCAATTATTTACTGATAATAGTGATTGGTGACAATTAATCGGACGGTTTGAAGCGGTTGATATCAATCTGCCACTTCACTTGCACTCCCACGTGTATACGAACGTACACCTCATTGATCATTTCAGTATATATATATGAGTAATATATTATTCAAATATATATATATAATAATAAAATAAGGATATAAATTATGCATGAATTACTATTTAAATTCAACTGTTGAGTGAGGCCAGGTTGAACAGCAATTTCAACAGACAATCGATCCCCACGCAAAATTGTCGATCTGTGGGTAGGGAGTGAGGTTTGGCTCAATCATCGATAGTTACTCAATGTTTGGATTGATATTTCACTTGAATCGAGCGCAGCTCAAATTTATTGAGCCGAGCCATAAAACCATGGTCAAAATAATTTGAATTGACTTAATTTTTTATTTTTTTAAATATAAATAATATATTTAATCATTATTATAATTATTTATTACTTATATAATAGCTTTGTCCTTCAATAGCTGACGATAGTTTTAGTACCCTCACATAGGAGCTTTTTAAGTGACTCTTTCATAAAAGAATGGGAGAGAAATTAACTCTTTATGAACTATAAAGAATGCCCTCGTGTTGCTTTTCCATTAAGTCATCTTCTCAAACGGTTTGTGCAAAGAATATTAATATGATCACTCTTTCACAACGGTTTATGATCATCAGTCTATTCTCCTAAAATTGATCGATATACTGATAAATATATGTGTAATTATTGGTATTATATTAAAACACAATCAAATGTCCCTAATAGATCGCCACATATTATTTTTCGACTGAAATACATCAATATAGCAAATATTACGTATGTAATCAGAGTATTATGTTAATAAATCTTCATATAGACAAGATTAAAGTCAAATTGCATGTATTATCATCAAATACATTAAAAACTAATTGAATACTCACACAATTGCTTGTATTCAATTAAAATAACTTATTATGCAATGAATCGTACTCTAAATGCTTGTACTCCACTTGAATTCAACGTAATGCAAGAAACTAGTCGTTTTAAGCTGCGGACTCCTTAAACTTGACAAGGTTCGAACCGCATCCTATCTATCAAAGTTTCTTTTCATCAGTTCTTCGTTCTGATGCACAGATCAATGCTCGAATTTCAGAGCAGATATTATTGAAGACTTTGTTTATCAGCAGCCCTTTATTTCTGAAAATTCAACAGTCTATATATTTCTTTAATTGATTCCTTATTGGAGCTCTACTATTTCTCCCTTGTATGAATTGCAATGCCAATAGATGCATTTTGTGTATGTATGCATTTCATTAATTATAAGTACTTGAATTAATTAGAATTTGAGTGAGATAAATTAAAAAAAAAAGTTAATTTCAAATGTCATTTTGAGTCTAGTTTGAGCCAGAATTGGCTCGTTTGATATAAACTCGAGTCGGCTTGCAACAAATTATTTAAGAACTATTTGACATTAACGTGTTGTATGAAAAAGTATTGTATTATATAACTACATTGAAAGATGCTGTTGAATAAAATTGTTTTATCTATTCAGTAAACTGTTGTTAAAAATTACTGTAAAAAATTGAGCTGTTTAAAAAAAAATGACTATGCTACTTAAAAAATTGATAATTTTAATCAAATTATATATGTAAATAAGACTATTATTATTATTATTATTATTTTATATATTTTATTAATATATAGTAAAATAATTTTTATATAATATGATATTTTATTAAGCAATTTTTATATGATAAATATTATAAAATGTATATTATTATTAAATACAAATANTATAAATAAATATATTTTATAAATTAATAAATTATAATATATAATATATTATTAATTATATTATAACATGAATATAATAATTTAAAATTTTATACATATTATTTTAAAATATAGTATCATATTATATAATTATTATTTTATTTATATATTATAATATAACATAATTATATATTTCATAATAATTATGTTATTTATATTATACCTGATGAATAATTATAATATGATTATTAAAATTTAATTATTTTAAAGATATTTTAGTTTTTAATTAGTTATAATTATTACTCAAAAAATAACATCCAGATATCATGACATCTAAATTATATAACATAACACTAAGACTACAATGAATTAAACGTCCCTTAATAATGTTCAACCTGATCTAGTAATTACAGAGCATATTTTTTATTGGTATTTTTATTAATTTTAAAGGACTTATTTAGACATTATCTCAAATTTAAAGACTAATTTGACTAAATATTTAACTCTATATTTACTTCATAAAGATTAGCATTCTAAATTAACTCGTGCATCCACCCTTGTTCTTGAGAGCCTCGTGGGTAGAGTAGCTATCCAAGCAGGCTGTTGAGTCGCTCGAAGCTTCCACTAACAAAAAGCAGCTGCATTTGGCCCTCTCATATATGCATAGGATGAAGAAAATTTAAGAAAAAAAGATCAGTTATGTAATGAGTCTTCTTTTATTATCCATTTATAACTTTTTTAGAGAAATTACTTGTGTTTGAGTAAAGATATACCTAATAATCTTCTAGAAAGTCTCAATTAGGAAGGAACTAAAGCCCTTGCATTTTAGAGAGGTTTGTTATTGAGTTTTAGCTGCAGTTGTAAGACCTCTTCCTAATATTTAGGTCTGTATGTCCTTATTTGACATATAGCCAACCAGTGCCCTTAGAAATTTAAAAGGACCTTTGCCTAGAGCCATTCTTAAAGATCCGAAATCGAAGAAGGTTAGTTCAATTTTGAAGACAACGATCATGACAGTTTTCGACGTCATCTCTCCTAACATCATATATGAAACTACTCCGAAACTATAACTTTTACGACATAATTAAAATTCATCAAGGTTAAATTTTTGTTCTAATAATTTTCACTCTCTGACCATGTCATAATATCTCAAAGGAATTTCATGGCTCAATGTCAGTCTAGCTAGAAAATTAATGAAAATGAGGAAAAATATTTAAAATAAATAAAATATATAGGTCCAGGTTAATGTTCTTCATGTTGTTTTTTTATTTAAAAAAAAAAATTGCAATCTATTTGGCATTCAGCTTAATCAGAAAATTGGAAATAGAACAGCATCTAATAGTATAGATTACTTTATGCTGCAAGGTGCCATTTGGAGTCTGATTATTTGAGAACAAATGAAGATATTCCATCTCATAGTTAACCTACTTACAATTTATTTTATGTAAAGATATCTAAAGTTATGTTGATACATATTGCATAAAAATCATTAGATAATTTAAAGGCATTCATCTTTTGTTATTGTTGACCTAGTCTTGATGCTTGGGATGCTGTGACCTCGACACGCAATTATGAAGTAATGAGACGAAGATCGTCAAAAATAAGAGAGAATCATTAGAAAGAAGAAAAAACTATTTCCTAGAGTTGAATATTATGTAATACTGTCTCCTAGAATAGCAACGTGTCAAAAAAATTAAATTATAGTAACATTTATAGGCCTAGAACTTAATTATATTACCTAAAGTTCTGACGTAATAGTTCGATTTGAGGAGCTAAGATTCGTGTACGTGATAGCCATCTTAGTTGAGTGGTAGATTCATGAAAGATATTATTAGAAATAATTTTTATTCATACTCGTTTAATGTTCCTCGACATACCCCTAATGAAACAAATTAGAATCAATCTTAAATATTATTAGGGACCTACATGCCACACTATTTAATTTTATTTATGCCTTATCTATCAATTCTTAGTTAATTACGCTATGCACACTCAAAATATTATAAAATCTTACATACACACATTTTAACTTATTTCTGTTATAATGAATAATCATAATTTTTCAATAACCTAACTATAGTTAGATTATAAAAAATTTGAGCCTTTCATCATATTATTTTAAGAATATTTAAATATATTTTGAGTTAAAATCTTAAAACATTAATGTTTAGGTGGCGGCAAAGGAAGGAGACATCCGCGACGTAAATTGATTTTAGGACAAATCAACGCTTTAGTGTAATATGGAGGAAGAGAAAAATATGTACTATTAAAAGTAAAAATATAATTTTAATAATTTACTAACAGAATATTTTTTTCAAATAGATTTTGATTAAATTTTAACTCAAATGTGTGTATGTAAGATTTTGTAATATTTTAAGTGTGCATAGCGTAATTAACTAAGAATAGATGGGTAAGACATAAATAAAACTAAATTGTGTGGAATGTAGGTAATTATCTCGTATTATTATTTGCATATAATTGTGTGATATATTTATTTTTTATTGTCCTAAAATTGTGCACTCCATATATGCGTGGGGATAATTACTTATGTAAAGAGTGATAATTAACTTCTATAAAAATATAATTAATTAGTTTTATTTATTATTATATATATTTTTTAAAAACAAATTCCATGCCAAAATAGTCTCAAGCTATGAATTCTACTCTCTATACAATTTTTTTTTTTGATGAGATATACAATTAATTTTACTCTTACGTGAGTATGAGTAGAAAAAAATCTTATTAGATATTCTTGATGAATTTGAAGACACCTTCAATAATTAATTAATAAATTAGTTAGTTATAATTTAATGTTTACTTTATTGCATTATCTAATATGTTACTAGTAAATTTAAATTTTAAATTATAATTTATTAATTTATTAATTAATTATTAAGAATGTATAGTGTTTTTTATTTGTGCATAAATGTTTTTTTATAAAACATTTGAGGTATAAATTAATTGTTATAATTCATTTTATTTGATTTACTTTATAATGTAATAATACGGAAGACTTGTTCGATAAGAGATTAATTTTATCATGTCATGAAATTTATAGGCTTGTCTTGAGGTATGTGTATGATAAAAAATAATATTAATTAATTATGTTAAAAATTATGTAAGATATTAGATAAAATTGATTGATGTATTAAAAATAATATAAAATATAAAATAAATTTAATTTTTTATATTAAAAATTGGGTAAAATATAAAAAAAATGTTTAATATTATTTTTTATATTTTTTATAATAAATAAATTATTTTTAATTTTATATTAAAAATTGTACCAATGAGGCCTTAAGGAAACAATTATGCATGAGAGATGGGACGAAAATTTAAAAAAAAATCATCAGAAAAGAGAAAATTAAAAAAAACGATGGAAAATAACTGTTGTCCACAAATTTTCTCCACTCTCCCTCCAATCGTGTTCCACACTTCCACCTTCTCTCTCTCTCTCTCTCTCTCTGAGCCCATGTGCTCGAAGCCATGCCTTTATCCTCGATAAGCCGAGAACCAATCGGCCCTCCCGGTCTTCTCTCCCACCTGCGCCTCTCCCTCCACTCCGGTCTAGCAGCCCCCTTCTTCCAGACTACCTCTTCCTCTTCTCCTCTCCCGAGCTACCTCTACTTCAATGGATCCGCCTCTTCTTTTTCTTCTCACAGGATAACCCGACGGCCTGTCTTCTCCGGCGGCCTTTCCTTCAGTTCTTCCAAGCTCCAGTCCCTTTGGGACGGGTACGATAGGCTTCTTCCGTTTCACTGCGGTAGACCGCCATTGGGTTTTGCCTCCGTTGGGGTTTCTACAGAAGCGAATTCAGCAGAGGATACTGGTGATGGGGTTCTTGATGAGGAGGGTTTTCCTGTTAATAGGGTGCGGGTGCAGGGTCCGAAGAAAGTCCTGATCTTGATGAGTGATACTGGAGGCGGGCACCGGGCATCGGCGGAGGCTATCAAGGCAGCATTCCATCAGGAGTTTGGAGATGAATATCAGGTTTGCTCGGTTTAGTGTTTTCTTGCACTTTCTTCTTTTTGCACCTAATCATTTATTAGTTTTAAAAAAATGACACTGCAGCATAAGGAAATACAATAATTGAAAATGACTTGTGCTGGGCATCCACCACTAGACTCAGAATGGTTGCTACTATTGTATCACCTCTCATTCATTTACCTAATGGGGCAAAACTCTTCTAGTGGAGATTCTTGAACTGCTCCCAATTCGTGCCCTCTCCGAGCTTGCAATGCAGGCATTCCACCATGTCAGCGAATGATGCCTCATCTTCAACCAGGCATAAGACCCTCAGGTATAAGTGCCATAGTCATAAATGGAAAACTATGTCTCCATCTGGTCAAGGATGGCATTGTTCGACCCATCAAGAGGGGGTAAGTTGATTCACTCTTCAATCCCCTCTACCCTTGATTTGTGGCATTCCCTAGGTTGCTTGCATCCCCAGTGATTCGTCAGCATGGTGCAGTGCGAGTACTCTGTCATTCAATTGTAGACTGGCTAACGATTTTCTTGGGAATCCACAAATCTTGTCCCTTGTCAATCAATCGAATGAACCTTCGGGTGAGCGTCGTAGCATTTTGGGCATTTCTTATGGACTCTATCAATCCATCATAGTGAGTCCAGGGGTTAACACGAATGGGAACAACGTCTTGTTATTATTCGTGTCTTGAAGATCCTCAGTTGAACCTTTTCCTTGATTGTTTCCTTTGGGTATTTCTTGGGGGGTTTGACTTTTGTCTTGTGTCATCCTCCTTGGTAGTTTTTTGAGGTTTTGTTTGTGTCTTCTGGGATCATCCGGGTCTCCATGAGGTTCTTTAGAACTTTTAAGGTCTTATAGCTTAGAGCTTAACCTCAATTCCTTGCATGGTTTACCACGAGGTTTCTCTTCGACCTCCTGTGTTGCCTTTTGGCTCTTAAGAGTTCCTTCCTATTCACCGGGGATGTTCCTCATTGTTATCTCGTCGGGGTTTTAGGATTGATCTTTGGATTGGTTCTAGTGAATTATGGTTCCACTTTGTGGAAATTTTGTGTAATATAGTAACAATAACAACTTCTAAGCTTTAATCCATACTAGTTAATTCAACTCTATTTAGTGCAACTCTTCGATGATCATGTGTGAAATTTAATGACTGATTCATGTCATTTTTGGTCTTCCATCCCTCTCCTTGACATTTGACTTTGATCCTGTCACATGTACGTACAAGGACCTCTATAAGTCTACCATAGATGTGGTCAAACCACCATAACATCCCTCCTCATCTAACCTTCTATAGGTGCCATGTAGGTGTCACGCCCATCTTATTCATGAGAATTTATTTCTAATATGATCCACTCTACTTTGATCACTTTTTGTTTGAGCGTCTATATGTCAACTGCATTAATCATTTGGTTTAATTGCCCAGTGTTCATCCTATACTCCACTAAATCATACTCTTGTTCATTCCCATGTTGCTTCAAGTCATACTCTTATGAAATTTGTTCTTCAACTCCATATATATTTTTTGTGTAATACTTGGAATTATAATTGTTGAAGTAAGTTGCATTGTTTGTAAATTACTGATGTGTGCCATGCATCTTCATATAGCTACTATTTACTATTGCAGACACAATGAGCTTCTTGCTCCTTTCAGCCTTCTAGTGTATTTTAGATTAAGGTTTGAATGTGACCTATCTTTGTTCCTTAAAATTTGTTTTGAAATTCTAGCCAAAAGTCTAGCCCAACCGAGATTGTTGTTCGAAGTCTTCATTTTTCTTGTTCCAGAACACTGGCTTGGTCTAGCAGGATTGCGATTGATTAATAGCTACTATTTTTATGTATATTTTATTATCTAAACTTTTATCCCATTTCCTGAGTTCATGTTTCCCTTTTTTTGTTTATATTATATCATGCCCAACCATTAATGTATAGCATTTCATTGTCAAGTTTTATTTTTGGTTCATCATGTCATATGTTCTGTCGTATGTTACATGTGTAATTTTTGGTGGGTATTAGGATTATAGCTTTGTTATTGTTTTTGTTTTTTTTTGTTGTTTAGTTGTGTTTCTAAGGGCTTGTTTAGCAAAAAGACCAATTTGGTCATGCTATGAAAATTATGGGCTTAGTTTGAGATATGTGTATGATGAGAAATAAAGTTATGCTAAAAGTTATGTACGATGTGAAATAAAGTTGATTAATAAATTGAAATGAATATAGGATATGAAATAAAATAAATTTTTTATTTTTTTATTTTAGATTTTTTATATTGAAAGTTGTGTAAGATGTGATAAAAACTAATTTGATATATTTTTATTTTTTATACTAAATGAACCATTTTAGCCTTTGGCATTACCAAAGTGGTCTAGGGACTAAATAGACCCTAAATATTTTCCGATAATTTTAAAACAAATTATTTATATTTGTTAGTAAATTGGGATAGTAAGAAATTTGATAGCATACATTTATCCTATTTCACTTGTATTTTTTGCAAAACAAAAACTTTTGATAGTTGTCATTCCATTCGTTTATAGCACATTAAGGGTGGCGTACATATGCTCCCTATTGATAGGTTTCATATTATCTTTGGTTTTTGAGTATTGTTGGCATTGATTCAATGCAGGTGTTTATTACCGATTTATGGACTGATCACACTCCTTGGCCATTTAACCAATTACCTAGGAGTTATAACTTCTTGGTGAAGCATGGGGCTCTATGGAAGATGACATACTACGGATCAACCCCTCGTTTAGTTCATCAATCCAATTTTGTTGCTACTTCAACCTTCATAGCTCGGTAGGCATATCAGAATCTTTTACTGCCATTATTAGATATTTAATTATTCAGTAATATGATAACCTACAAGTTAAATTTCACCGTCACTTTCACTAGCCACTTCGAGTCTCTATTTGTTAGGGGTCGCAAAACACCCCAAACCTATTTTAAAAATGCTTCCACTATTTTTTTATATTTATTTCACATCTTACACAAATTTTAATAAAAGTTAACCTTATTTTACATCCAACGCAAACCCAATTTTAAGATAACTTTATTTGACTTCATAATATTAAATTAATTTTCTTTCTCTTTTTAGCCCTAAAACAACTTAGATAATCCTAAGTATGCGCTCCTACCAAATAGAGACTGAATTTTACATTACGAGGCATGAAGTCATGATTGGATTAGGATTATGGTTTTTCTTCTTTGATAATTATCAAAATTATTGCCTCAAAGGACAAATGCATGATTTTATATTCCTCATTGACATAGCTTGGATTGAATCTCTAAAGACTAGGTAACATATTCTAGTAAAAAATATCTATTAACTTTTAAAAAAATCTATTGAAACATCTAGATTTTGTTAATAAGGTTAATTATCGTTTTTTATAATACGTTGTTGCAAGTTAAATTTATCTTCTAAAGAATATTATGAATATAAATGTTATAAATAACTACCTATAACTTGGCGCTTTTTGTAAATGAAGAGAGGTTGCAAAAGGACTCATGAAATACCAGCCAGATATTATTATCAGTGTTCATCCCCTAATGCAACATATTCCTCTTCGAATCCTGAGGGCAAAAGGTCTACTTGACAAGATTGTTTTTTCTACAGTAGTAACAGATCTGAGCACCTGTCATCCAACATGGTATGATAATATCATAATTTAAAATTATCCTCTTTAAACTTGTTGATTTTGGAGTATATCTGGCATTTGGGGCCTTTTTAGGTTGATTTTATTGCCAAAATGTGTTGCACCTATTTTCATAGTGCCCGTATTGCTCTTAAGTTGTTTTGGTTAATACCCAAATTTAACTTTTCTTGTAGGTTTCATAAGTTAGTAACAAGGTGTTATTGTCCTTCTTCTGAGGTAGCAAGAAGGGCATTAAAAGCTGGATTGAAGCCTAACCAAATTAAGGTTTACGGTCTCCCAGTACGTCCTTTATTTGTCAAGCCTGTCCAACCAAAGGTATGTTTCTTCTCTTCTAATTTTATTATCCTCCCCAAACTAAGCATAATTTTTAAGGAGTAATTAGATAGTTAAATATCTAGTAACCAACTAACGTAGAAGTTTATCTTGTAGGTTATGTTCAAGGAATAATTTCGTATTCTTTCATGCTATTCATGTATAACCTTATTTGGCATTTTAGCACCGATTTGATGAAACATAGGTCTTTTTTTAACCTTATACTATAAATCATTGGGGGAACTTCAGGGCTTGAATCGAATGCCTCTAGTTGAGACACCCATGTTAAAAGTCCAACGACCAGCTGAATTAAAAACCTAAACTAGTAGTTTATTTCTTATAGTTAACTTTGTACTCTTAAAGTATACATGATTCAGAATTGAGCCTTAGTTGCATATTAGAGAACCAAACGTTATATTTACATCCATAGTCCTAAAAGGTTCTATACAGCACAGATTTGACATTGTGATTATTGTTCAGTTAACTGTTAAAGTGTATTCTATTACTTAATCTTCATGTGTAAAAATAGGTGTTCTAGATGTAAATAAGAATATTGTTGAGTGTTGATATTGTGAATGCTCATATTTTTAAATGGAGAAATGAAGTGGAAGGTGGTTCTGGTTTTAAATAAGAAGAATATATGTAAATGGAGAAATGAGTTGAATGTAGAAATTTTTACTTGGTCAGAAGTTTTTCTAACTTGGATTAATGGATTAATGACACTTCCTTCTATGCCATTTATGCATCTTCAGGACTTGATTATGGAGATTTGTAAATTGTACTTAATTTAGTGCCAAGTGTGTAGTATTTTCAAATATTATTGGATCTCCTTTTTGATTCATAATTTCCATCAATGTTCTTCAGTTGTGTTGCTAATCTCTCATTAGGATGAATTGAGAAGGGAATTCGGAATGAATGAGGACCTACCAGCTGTTCTATTAATGGGAGGAGGGGAAGGCATGGGTCCTATTGAAGCTACTGCTCGTGCACTTGGAGATGCATTGTATGCTGAGAATCTTCGAGAACCAATTGGTCAAATGCTCGTCATTTGCGGTCGAAATAAAAAACTTGCCAACAAATTACTTGCAGTTGATTGGAAGATTCCCGTGCAGGTATTTATAGTCAAAGCTTAGCATCACTTTACTCATGAACTTCATGAAAGTAAGGACTGTATTTAGTGACCTATTGGTCAGATATATTCCTGATGTTGCTTCTATCCCTTTGAAATTTGAATCAAGGGGTGAGGTGGTACACGAAATGCATAATGTCTCATACACTGAGGATGTTGAGAAGAGATATTTTTGACATCCCATAGGTGCTATAATTGGAGGTGCAATTTTCTCTAGTACAGAAGTTCAAAAATCCACTCTTGTTTAGTAAATATACAAGAATTTGTTGATGGTGGTTACAAAATAGCACTTACATGCATAAACTTCCAAATTTTATGCCTTACATTCATAACAGAGGTAAACTTTAAATGCATTAGAAATAACACCTTGTTAAGGTCTGTTAAAAAATGCTTGGAATGTTCCTTATGAGTTCAATTTATGCCATCTTTGGATGGTTGATTTTTTTTTTTTAGTTCTCATGCTATGTTTACTGTTCATATAGTGTGCCTTTCTAAGCACGATATATAAACTTAAATTTGCTGAAAACTATAACAATTATCTTGATGATTGAACCTAAACTGAGTATTTTTATCTTTCTTTTGTGTTATGTTATAATCCCAATTTGTTAGGGCTCTTCTTTCTATGGAACTTCTAATGTGTTTCTAATTTGTTTATTGCATATTCTGAAGCATGATCTCATGTATGAGAATTTGATTCAGACTTCGATGTGTAGATGTGGACTATATTGTGTTTTGCTTGGCATTATAAGACTATAAATTTATTTTTTGACCATTATCTACTAGCTGGAGCTTTTATATAAGTTGGTTATATGAGATTTAACCTAGTATCAAAGTCAAAAGTCCTCAAGTTCAAACTTAGTGATCCCCAATTATCTCTAGTATAAAGGTTAAAAGAAGAACCTATGTTGAACTGAATGCACATTGCAAAGCGAATAAACTTGCATAGGGTGGGGTTGTGTAAGAATACTAATTTATTTTTGTGCTATAACCTACAAGCTTGAGCTTTTAGATTATTTGGTAACAAGAGATTTAATATGAATTATAAGGAAAGCTAACGCAAAAGATGTCTGAAATGGATATGTTTTAGATATATAAGATGGTTTCCTCCAAAGAAGTGCTAACAAATTCCCTAATGCAAAATATGTCAAATGGATAGGTATGTTTTTCTTTTTCCTTTTGATAGTCTAAAATGGATAGGTTTTAGATATTTAAGTTTGTTCACTCACCGGCTGAGTTTATACTGCGTTTCTATATACTATTTTTTAAGTCTTGTCCTTGTCCTTATAAGGACATTTCTATGGCCTTACTCCCCTATATGGTGCTTTATTTATAGTTGTTGTGAAGTTATCTTTCTCTGCGTTTTACTTCATTCTGTTTGCAAATGATAATTATATTCGTCTCCCTCTATATGTTTAAATCTGTTTTCATGTATTCAGGTAAAGGGATTTGTTACTAGGATGGAAGAGTGCATGGGTGCATGTGATTGCATAATCACAAAGGTAAATATTACTTTCTTGTGGCAATAATTTTTAGGATCACTTGCATATGGTCCCTAAGGTATGGGACTGGTAGGTTCACATTTTTAAATCATTCTGAATTGGATCTTTTTGCCATTTTTATTTGTATAGGCCCTGGGATTTGTAGATTTATTTTTGGGGTAATTCCACCCAAGTTCTTGAGGTAGACCCACAATTTCATGTAGGTTCACAAAAGTGAAAACATGTTGTCTAGGTCCCTCTTTCCTAAAGTTTTTTCTGCATAGGTTCTTCTTGACAAATTCCATTAAATTTAACTATTTAATGGTTAAATTTAATGAAATTAGTTAAAAAAGTCCCACATAAAAACAATTTTGTGTGAGGGGGACTCAAATAGCACATCCAACACAAATTCCAACCTTAAAAATCAACTTTATTTTACATCCAACAAAAATTTCAACATTAAAATCAACTTTATTTCACATCCTACACATCTCCCAATATTAAAATAAATTTTTTTCCCATCAACTCTATAAAATAAAATATTTTCTCTTTCCTTACCCAAATTTATCCTCCAACCAAACAAGCCCTAAGAACCTAAGTGAAGTAAAATACCAACCACGGGGAATTATGTGAATAAAATACCAACTTCAAAAGTCAAGTGGAACAATTGACAATTATATAGACCTTCATGTAGTATGCATTTTCATTCTGGCCCCTATAAGCAATTCACCCTATTTTTCTTCGATAGTCATTTGTTTACTGTTGTTTGTTCTACAAATTTGAATCTGCAGGCAGGGCCAGGAACAATTGCTGAAGCCATGATTAGAGGCCTTCCTATTATTTTGAATGATTACATTGCAGGCCAGGTGAAGTACTTTCCCCAATCCATTACGTTGATTCCCTATTCTTTATGATGCAAACTGAAACCTTCAGTCCTTCATGGACCACATGAACTGGCATTGAAATTTTATGAGCATGATATATGCCTACTTCTTGATGGGATATGGATTGTAAAAGTCTGATCACTCTGTAGACTTTAATTGCAATTTAAGCATTTGCATGGAGCCTGGTGTTGGATTGTGAATCCTGATTGCCTACTTTAAGGTGTTGTTTGGTAAACAACTTGGAGCGGTTTAAAGCCGTTTAAGCCGATTCACTTTAAGTCTAAGAAGCACGGACACGACACGGACACGGGACACGACACGACACGGACACGGGACACGACACGACACGGACACG
>JAEMOT010002622.1:4813-43099 GCA_019297695.1 Apostasia ramifera | reverse complement strand
GAAGACGGGAGAAGAAGAAGAAGGAAGAAGAAGAGGCAGAAGAAGAAAACCAGAGAAGAAGACGGAAGAAGAAAATGAACGAAGAAGAAGAGGCAGACGGAAGAAGAAGAGGCAGAAGAAGAAGAAGACGGAAGAAGAAGAAGACGGAAGAAGAAGAAGACAGAAGAAGAAGAAGAAGAAGACGGAAGAAGAAGACGGAAGAAGAAGAAGACGGAAGAAGAAGAGGCAGAAGAAGAAAACCAGAGAAGAAGAAGGAAGAAGAAGAAGAAGAAGGAAATGCAGACCGCGACGGGAGAGGCGACGGCGACTGCCGGCGAGAACTGGCGCTGCGACCAGAGAGCGATTGTGAGATGACCGCGACGGAGAGAGGGAGGACGCACGCGGAAAACCTAGGGCAAAACATTCGAACCGGTTTTTTGGAAAAATTAATTTTACTTTTTATTAAAATTTAATTAATTAATAATTGAGCCGTGTCCAAGTGTCTTGCAAGTGTCCTAAAAGTGTCCAGCCGTGTCCTAGAAGTGTCCAGCCGTGTCCTAGAAGTGTCCAGCCGTGTCCTAAATTTTTTTTTTAAATTAAAATAATTGGACACGTGTCCCGCCGTGTCCGACACGTGTCCCGCCGTGTCCGACACGTGTCCCGCCGTGTCCGACACGTGTCCCGCCGTGTCCGACACGTGTCCCGCCGTGTCCGTGGCGTGTCCGTGTCCGACACGTGTCCGACACCGCCACGGCTACTTCTTAGAAGTGTCCGTGCTTCTTAGCTTTAAGTGAATCCGCCAAACAGTTTTGATCCACCCAATGTTGCCAAATCCAGAAAAATATCTTAAATCAGCTTCAAGTCATTTTTAAGCGTCGAAGCCAAACCGTTTCCAACATGGTTTCAAGTCGAAATCATTTCTCTTCAGCACTTGCAAGTTTTGGCAAGTTGTGAGCTATGTACCCTTTTCTGATGAACTGATGGATCAACACAGATTGATGAGCGATGCGAACTAAGGATTCCTGACACTTTTTCTATCCACTTCTTCAACTCTCACCTCTCTTATTGCCTACTTTAACCTCTCACCTCATCACCTCTGCCATAGGGTATATTATATTTTTTTTCTAAGATTGCATTGTTTTTTTAATTTTTATTTAGTTTCCAATGTCAAGAATGGGTGATATAGATTAGAGGTGCAACTTAGTTGGTTTAGATTGGTTCTAGGCAAAACTTGGACTCGAATTGACCAAGGTCAGTTCCATGATTTTGGAAACCAGAACCGAACTGAACAAATTCGGTTCTGGTTCGTTTCTTACTTTTTTTAACAACAAATTAAGGGATGGCTCTAGAATTCGTATTATATTGAAAGGAATTTAAATACTATGAATTAGGACTATCATTATAATGCAGAATTAATAAAATTTAAATGAAATATTTACCATGTATTTATTTTTTAAAAATTCAAGTTTAATAACGACAGGATTATAATAAATTAATAAATTATAAAAAAATATGTTTATTCATTAAAACTTATATAATTTAATTAAGGTGTTATAATGTAATGTATGTTATAAAAATAAAATAGCAGTATAATGTAAAATATTTATGAATACAAATAAAATAAATATTTAAATTTTTTATAATATTATAGACTTGTTTGGTAATAAAATAAAAAATTTAACATTATAAAATTAATAAATTTAATAGTTACCAATTATTAAATTGGTTATTCAATTCGTTTTCAGTTCCTTAATGCTAGAACCGAGAACTAAATAGAATTATTCAATTCCAAAAAATTTAGAATCGGAACCGAATCGATTAGTTTCAATTTAGTTTCAGTTCGGTCTCAGTTCTTCAAGTATTTTTGCAATCTCCTAATATAGATGATCCTAATGTGTAACAACAAAAGACTGAAGACACATCTATTTGATCTACATTTTTTCATATGCTTTTGATTTAGTGTGTATGTCATCTTGTTTTTTTCAAGCTTTTGTACAGTTGTTATCTTGACTTGATATGCAACATCTATTTGTCTTGGTATTCACTTATGTAGTACCTATTGTTGTTAAAGGTTGTATGAATAGTAGTAGAATAACATACAAATAAATGCATGTTTTTACATGGATTAAGCAATTTATCTAGAAGACGAAGATGAAATGCTAGTATGACAATATTTGATGTTACCCACTCGATATCCACTAGTTAAATAGCAAGTATTTGCAAGAATGGAGTTAGCTTAATAATGTCAAACATTGTCATGCTTACATTTCATCTTAGATGGATTAAGCAATTTATCTAGAAAACGAAGATGAAATGCAAGCATGACAATGTCTGTTGATATTAAGCTCATTACGTTCTTGCAAATACTTGCTATTTGACTAGTGGATATGATTTTTTACTTGAATATTTTTAAAGTGTATGCACATAGTTAATTGTGATTTTTTACTTGAATGGTTTTAGAGTTTTACAGCGGGTAAATTTTTTTTGTTATCTTTTGCTTCGGTGATGCCTCCGAAGAAAGCTAATATAATTGTAGAGATATATTAATATTAATACTAGACAAACATCATAGATGTAAAGGTACTAGTAGAGAGATTAGCAAAAGATCAAAAATGTTTAGTGATAATAAGGCGAAATAATTGTGTATTATATTCAAAAGTTTCACGTTAGAGGTTGTGTTTCACATAAAAAGTCAATTGCACAGGTACAACTGTGTATTTATAAACAATGACTGCCATTTGCTTAAGAGTTAACAAAAGAGTTTCATTTAAAGATACTATAGAAGTATATAAAAACACATTACAAAACACTTAAAGAACTAAAAACAATGGTTGAGGGTGGATTGAAGAAATAAGGACTTCTCATGGCACTGTGAATGATCACTTTTTTTTTTTTATTCCAGTCATAAATTATTGAAATAGAAAAGTAAACTCACATGAAAATTCATTTTTTTTGGAAAATTACATAATAAAATGAGTTGAAGTACAAGTCCTTTCCTGTATACAACATTATTGATCTAATGTTGGAGGCAACACACACTATTGGTAGTCGCTTTCGTTTTTTATGAGCAACCTCTCTAGCGCTGTTCCCATATGTGCTCTAGAACTTGAAGAGATCAGGGAAGATAGGGATGATATTGGAGAGGGTGGTATATGTATATGATGCATTTAACCTAACTGATTTGGATTTTTTTCCTAGTGATGTATTAGATGTTATCATGACTCTTAGTACATCTGAAGAACCCATCCAAGGTGACATTGGTTCTCATACTATACCCATATCATCTAGTGCATCAAGGTAGAATTTGAAGATGCAGAGTGCAGTTGCTAAGGTGATGAGAATCAGTATAATTGATATTCAAGAACTAATTGAAATACAGAGAGAAAAAGTAGATTGGGCTAAGAACTTTTAAGTAAGAAGCTATCAAATGGACAATGAAGGATTTGTAATGATAAACAGATATCCAATCTTTCTTGAAGTGCAACCCTAGCCATAATGCATTACGTTGAGTCAAATGCAGATCGTAAGGTACTATTTTTTTTAATACAAAATGGTATATGCTATAGTATTGGATTGAATTTGATGTGGGATAGATGAATGATAATGCAAGTTCAGAGATTAATAATTTTGTTTAGTAGATTAATAACAAATTTATGTAGAAAATCTAGAATTAAATTCTGTGATGAATAAGAAATTATTCAAACCCGTGAACTAATTTTTTCAAACTTTTAAATAAATTAGATCGAAAGTAATTGAAAAATTACCAACTTAGATTAGGGTTCAAATCGATTATCAACAAATCAGAAATAGGAGAATTAGATTAGAAGTTCTTACAATATTTAACTAACAGTAGTTAAATTGCACTTAATAATAATAGGTGGCACAAGTGGAGCAAATTCAAGCAGATTTCAAGCAAGTAGAAAAATTTAGAGAATTCGATTTAACTAGATTAAGGTTTGCTAAAACTCGTATATGAGCCAAGAAAATTAAGAATCACTATGCAATTTCTCCAGGTTAGGCTGAAATAGGCAATCGACCACTCGGATGGCCCGAGCTCACTCAGAAAGGCTCGGTGAAAGGGTGCGAGATTATAGTGGATGCAAGTTGCGAATTAGCAACATCACGAGGAGCGAGTGTCATCGGGAAGTGGCATTAGGCATGACCAGTGTGGGCGTCGCGATGCACAGACGATGCTTTACACAGCTCGAGTAGGTGTCGGTTGTTCAAGTTGTTGCGATCAGTCAAAGGTGCTTTATGTGGCACAGTCAGCAAGGCAGAGAGAACTCAAGTATAAGATGCGAGATCGTTTACAGACTCCGAACAAAGCTTGTAGATGAAGCAACAAAGAAGTACAGTTCTAAGGGGTAGACACAATCGAATAGAGTGAATGCTGAGAGGGAATCGTAGAGTAGTGGAGGGAATCGACCCGGTGGGGATGAGCTTAAGCGAAAGAGTGGAGTTTAGGGGTTTTCTTCTAAGGCCTAAGCCTTTCCCTATCCGAGATATTGATTTATTTCATAATTAAATAATCTCAAGAGAGGAGACAAAGTTTATTCAGCATTGAGAAAATAAAAATAATAGCGAGGCATTTATATAGACTTCTATACAAACTAACTCAATTAAAATATATATATATATATGCAATAATTTTTTTACACAAACAAGAAAATACTAAATAGTATGCTTAATATAACAATCACAGAAATAGAAACAACTAATACAGAATAAATGGACAAAATCAGCCTAAAATGGAATCGCCCATCAATGAAATGAATGAAGATATTTTCAATCGAACAAGTCAGCAATCCAAAGCATCCGTCTTTCCAACACTATTTTGACTATTAGTTGATCCAAGTTGAGGCAATGTAGCTAGATCTCGGTCGTCAGTGATAAACCATACTAGGAATAAATCGATGGTTGATCATGGTGTCCTCATCAACTCTCTCTAGTAAATTTGGATTGAGCCTCTGCAGCTAATCTCTAGTAATTCATGAATCCTCTATCGTAGGTTAACTCTTCCAATGAGAAAATAACGCTGATATTCTTGATTCCTTGTGAAAATTATCTGCTCAATAAGGATTTGCTTTATTTGCTCCTATTTATAAGTGAATTTGACTGATGGAGATCAATTAGAGGTTCACTCTCAATGGGTAATGAAAGCTCAAATGGATCACTGGGTGTTGTTGTTGGCTTCCTGTATGCCATCAAGTCTGAGATATTGAAGATTGAACTAATACCATATTTTGGTGCTAAATTAACAACATATGCGCTCGAACTATTTTTTTTTTTAATTTTAAAAGGACCAACTCTATGACTTGTAATTTCTTTACAGTTTCAGATGGGAACTGCTCAGGTTAAACCCAAATTATCACAATCTCCTTCCGAAAATTCATGCATTTGTTTGTGATATTCTACTAATTTCTTATAAGTGTTATTACTGATACTTACTCTTTTGCAGATCTCTTTATGCAGTTCCCTAATATGTTATGCAAATGATTCAACAGACTCAGACATAGGATGAGATCTACAGGAACTCTAGGCTTATAAGCATGCACAATTTCAAATGTATTCATAACTACAGACATATTGACAAAATTATTATATGTAAACTCAGCACGAGATAAGATAAGGTCTCAATTTCTTTTATTTTTTCCCACCAAACAACGAAGCAGGTTTCTTAAGCTTTTAGTAACTATCTTCGTTTGTCCATTTGTTGAGGATGAAAGGCCGTAGAAAATTTAAGTTTTATTCCGAGAAGGTGTCACAGAGTTTTCCAGAAATAATTAGTGAAGTAAGTTTCTTGATCAAACACCGTTGACTTTGGCTACCCTTGTAGCCTGACTACGTCTTCGAAAAACAAATGAGCGATCCTAGAGTCATCTAAAGTTTTAAAACAAGAAAATGTGTTATCTTAGAAAATCGGTTAACCATAACACATATGGAACCTTGCTTGTCAGTAGTCTTAGGCAATTCTAGAATAATATCTATACTAAGATCCTGCTAAGGATGATCAGGCACAAGTAAAGGTGTATAGAGTCCATTTTTTTAACTTTTGTTGTTTCGCAACAATACAAGTTTGACACTGAACAACTATGCGCGGAACATCTCTCTTGAGGCTTGGCCAATCTCTACTGCCTCAATTGTTTTATTTCAACCAAGCCTGCTAATCCATTCGTATGCAACTCTCAAATAAGAAAGTCTCTAACGGATGTTCGCGATAGGCATAGTCTACGATCACAACAAAGATAGTCATAGTCATCCTGAATTAAGAAGTTAGCGAACACCCTATATTGACCATCCTTTACAGTAGCATAAATGATCCTAAAATCAAGGCAATTTTCGTAAAATTTAATGAGCTTATCAAATCCTACGAGTTCGACACTCATAGTTGGTTGGGACATAGATTAGCATTGAATTAGATGGCCAGGATGACATCATATGCTGAATCAAAATTCAAATTCAAATTAATTAAAGCTATTAGAGATTTTCATATTAGCTTTATTTAGATTTAATTTGATTTATTTTTTTATTTAGAGCAGATTTGAGAGATTTGAAAATTCGTCATATTTGAAATTGATCTTATTTTATTGTAATAAAATTAATTTTATATTTGCTTTCATTTATTTAGCATTTTATTTCTTGTATTTAATATTGTATTTTCAAATTTATTTATGGGATCTCTCTATTAAGAGGCTGTCTTGCATTGTAATAGTTGAACTGCATTTAATGAATGAAATTATATTTGAGTTTTCTAAAAGCCTAAATCAGGGTTAAAGGGTTGATTCCGGTGTAGGAAAAGGTGAGGGTAGCCTTAGGTGAAAATCCTTTAATACATAGTTATTTTATTAAAAAAAATCAAATCCTTCTCCCAACCTTTACCTACCTTCTTACTCCATTAGAACTCATGCTGCTTTTTTTGTTTTTTGTTTTTATATCCACTGTCAATACTACATCGATGCCTTGCCAAGCATAGTGACTCGTCAACGAGGATGGTCCGTCTAATGAGCACTGCACGTGTAAGCACGCCCACCCACATTAGCGCCATGCACGATTCGCTCGCACAAGCGTTGTGCGCACTCTCGCTCAAGCAAGCACTGCACGCTCATTCGCCTGCCTAAGCGTTGCACGTGATATCCGCCACCTGAGTGTTGTCCTCTACTTCCCTACTCTTCGCGCCAACATCCCAACATTGTCGCTCCTCACATCGCCGTCCAATTACATAATGGTTTGCCGGTTATCGGCGATTGCCGATATTGCAGCTGCTCGCAGCTTCAACTACCCCTTTCTCGCCGTAGCCATGCCGCCAATGGCCATCCCTCACCACAGCCGCACTGCTAGTGAACAACCTTCAACAACCATTTTTGCTTTAGATTGCCAAATAATTAGAAATCACATCTTGGTCTGTGGATTCGATAGCTCAGGTATAAATTCTTTCCGAATTAAATTAATCTCATTTGTCAATTTCAATAAGATTATTTGATCCACTTGAATTATTTATTCGGCTCTAATTGTGTGACTCTAATTAAGCAGTTATGGTGTCAGGACTTACTGTCTTTGCTTATGTTTGTCAAATTGACAAAAATTCCTTTAGCTTGTCACATTTTTATTTTAAAAAAATAAGAGTATTAATTATGATATTCTTAATATTTAATGCCAAAGCTAATCTAATTTTTATCTAAACAGAAATCAACAAAATCAATTCAAAATGAACTTCTAACTTTTTGAAGTCCAAACAAATTATTATTTGACAGATTGTAATATAGTTGGATGACAAAAAGCTTGAAACTTTTTTGGATCGGATTTTGTTGATTTCCATTTGGATTGCTTGATTATATTTGGATTCAAACATTATAAGTATACCATAATTAATACTCTTATTTTTCTTATGTTGCAAATATGAGTTGTGTAAGTAGATGAAAGTATTTTTGCAGACTTGACAAACAAAAACAAAGGCAATCAATCCTCACACTATAGCTGCCTAAACCATCAACTATAACTATAGGATCAGTAGAAATGATCCTAAAAACTAAGCAATAGTACATCTCACTCGCCAATCACAACAACAACATAGTTGAATATTCTGAAACAACATGACAAAAATTTCCCAGAATCTAGATAGTTGAAAGCTTTCCATTGTTTGATGAAGAATTCAAACAGCTGATTTTTGTGCTATCAAATGAACAAGTAATAGCAGCATATATGGATAATAGTTTAAATACAATAAGGCAAATTACTAATAGGTCCCTATAGTTTACCTACGATTACACTTTGGTTCATATTTTTTAAAGTCTTTCACTTAAGTCCTTAATTAAAACTGTAGGGACCTATTAGGTCCCTATTTTACTTTATTTTTAGGTTCTGATTTTAAATTCTAGTTTCCTGAGTGAAAGATTTCAAAAAATATTAGGGACCTAAGTGAAACATTTCAAAATGTGTACCAAAGTATAATTATAAGTAAACTATAGGGACCTGTCAATAATGCTCTTTAAACAATATATACCAAAAATCATACTTGTCTATAAACTATATATAACAAAGTATTCCATAAATTAATCAAACAGCTTAACTATATATTTTTAGACTAAAATTTGTTTTAGCATTAACACCATGTACAATTGAATCAAGTTTCTTATTGCAACATAAATAATAACACCACTAAATCTTTTGCAGTAATGTGGGTTTAATCGAATGATATTTTCAATCAAATGCCACTGCATTCTATATTAATAAATACATACTTACGGCCTGCATTTGACTCAACATGTTGCATTATAGCTAGGTGTACACTTTCAAAGGGATTGAGTATTTGTTTAGCTATACAATGAATCTTCCATTGTCAATTTATTTAGCTTCTTAATGGATTTTGGCCCAAACTATTTTTTTCTTTCTTAGCAATTGCATCCCTATTTCCAAACTCTTCTTCAACGCACTTTGTGACACAAGTATTGTATGAAAATCGATGTAAATTTGAATAGATTCTTTAGATGTACTTAAGGTCGCATTAGCATTTAATATATCACTTAGAAAAAGATTAGAATACGTTAAGTTAAATGCCTCATGTACAATACCATCTTCTCTAATGTCATCTTCCCTAATCTTTTTGACTTCTAGAGCACATAGAAGAATAGGTGCTAGAAGGGGTGCACGTGAGGAGAAGAAGTAAATACCTATAGCATGTGTTGCATCTAACATTGTCAATGGTGTTGTATATAAGAAAAGACTTGTACTTCAACTTGCTACAATTTACAAGTTTCTGTATTGATAGAGTTTAATGTTAAATTGCTTAAGAAATTATGATGTTAGTTCAATTTTTTTATTTTGACGAAATATGACAAGAATGAAATACATATTGCGATCAATTCGTAGTGTCATTATGAGTCCTTGTCTTCAATCCACACTTGCCTGCTCTTTACCTTTGTATTTGTGTTTTTCCATAATATGTTTAAATAAAACTTTGTTGTTGGCTCTTCTAAAATGGGTAATCATTGCCTATAAATTTCTAGTAATGCCCACGCAACTAACTTTACATGTGAATCACAACCTCTAATGTGAAACACTTGCATTATGATACATAATTGCGCTTAATCTCATTATCACTCAAGTTTTTTTTGTTATTTTGTCAATCTCTCTACTAGTACCTCTACCCTATTTCTTCTCTCATCTTCTTCTAGATGATGTAGAACAAGAAGGGGAAAGGGAAGAAATAGAAAAAAAGGAAGGAGGGAAGATGAGAAGGGAGGAGGACAGAAAACTAAAAATAGATGAGAATAATTTTATTACACACTTGAATACATAGCAATTAGGGCATATTTATAGGGTTTACTCCATTTATACAAAATGAAATTGAAATAAAATAAAAGTATAATATTAACTGTCATAACAAATAGACCCAAAATAAAATCAGAATATCACAAATCTATCATATCTAATAAAAAAGAAAACAAATCAAAATATTGATCATAAATATCAAGTATTGGTTAATAATAAAAAGTCCCCCTTATTTTCAAATTTCAAAGTCATAATAACCCAAAGTCATTTGTAGAACTAAAGTTGCTCAAAGCTGAGAACCTCGACTCTCATGCTTTAGAGTACACCAATGACTCGCCACTCGGCCTTGATACACTTTGTACACCTATAACTTAGATATACATGTGTTTGTATGTGAATATTCAATGATGTGGGTTTTTATTGACTATTGTATCATGAAAGAATTGATAACCTTAGCCTCTGTTTGTTTGGCAGTTTAAAATTAACCTAATTTAATTTTAAACAGGCACATCACATCACACATAAAAATTAATATTAAAAATTAATTTTATTTCACATCCTACACACATTTCCAAAATAATAACTAACTTATATCACATCCCTCACATATTCCAACATAATAACTAATTTTATATCACATCCCTCACGTATTCCAACATAATAACTAACTTTATTTCACATCATTCATAACTTTCAATAAAAAATATCTCTATTCAAGTTTAATTTTAATCTTATTAAATTTAAACCTTACAAACAAACAGGCCTTATCTGTTTTAAATATATATCTTGTTTTTTTAGCTATACTAGAGTGTATTCATTGACATGCAATTTCTAAGACATGCATGTACTTTGAACCAACGCATATATAAACAGTCATGTGATGTGTTTTAAATCTTTTGACGATATATGCTACTCTGTAGGGCTTGTCTAGTGCTGGCAACAAGCCAATTTTATGTTAGTTCACTTCAACTTAGAATTGAAGGTTTTGATAAGAGTTTGAGTTTGGTTCGAGCAAACTAAGAATCCTTCGATTTTGAGTTGATTTTCAAGTTTACTTTAGTGGAACAGGCTTACATCGTGAATTTAGCAATTATTTTAATAGATTATATGTCATTAATTAAAATGCTTGTCAGGTTTTGTTTGGTAGAATGGCTAGATTGTAGCTTTTTAACCATGCTTTGATAATTGTGTATAGTGTGAATTAAAGATAGTTTGCTATTTGAGATTTGTGTTATATATGAAATAAATTTGATAATTGTACTGAAATTTGTATAGGATGTGAAGTAAAAAAAAGTTTTGAATATGGAGATTATTTGGGATATGAAATAAATTTTTGTATTATTTACAAAGTTATGTTGGATGTGAAAAATTGCAGCTACAAAGCTATGGTTTTTAGTTTTCAATTGTGTAATCATTTCATTGAAGTTCACCATTCTTTCTTTATCCTGGACGTTCATTTCTCTAAGCTTCTGTTTTCTAATATAACTCACTTTTCTTTCCTTCCACCCCCTCAATTCAAGCCGAATATTTTTTGGTTGGCAGGAAGTCGGCAACGTGCCGTACGTGGTCGAGAATGGATGCGGAAAATTCTCAAAGTCACCAAAAGAGATAGCGAAAATGGTTGCAGATTGGTTTGGTCCAAAGCCTGAAGAGCTCAGAATCATGGCTCAGAATTGTTTGAAGTTAGCTCGACCAGATGCAGTATTTAAGATCGTTCATGATCTTCATGAGCTTGTCAGACAGAAGAGTCTTGTGGAACAATACGCCTATGTGACCTGATTTCTTTCTTATTTTTCTTCTCTTCTTCGATTATAATTTATTTTTTTCAGCTCGTTTTTGAGTTTGTATGAGTATCTGTAACATCGCCATTTTGATCCTTACAGTTAATTGAATGATTATACTTGTAATATCTTGTTTTGATATAATCTAATATTATGTCTCCTTCATGAAGTCTACTATTGATTGAAGCTTAACACAAATCTTAAATGCTCATTTAATGTGTGAGCTATCATGAATTGATTTTGATCACTAAATCGGTCATGTCGGAACATAGAGTTGGTTATCTCCGTGGTAGAGAGTGGCAAAATGTAAACCGTTGGCCACCAAGTTGGTTTTGCGTGTCATTCAGTCGTGTTTGATCGCAAAGGTCTTCTCATTTTTCATGAGGTTATGCTATTCATGATGATATGAAACTAATGTGTTGGTCTTTAACGGTGCGAAATTGTTGGAGATTAGAGTTCACCTCAAGGACTTTTTGTTCGCATGAGCTTATTAAATAGATCATCAGTGAACCTACAACATCAAGTTGAGCTAGCACGTTGAAAGATCAAGCCTTGAGTCTTCATGAAACCCCGATGAGCGGTAAGTTGGTAGAATTGATATGAATGCATAGGTGATTTATATTTAGAGAAATTATTATGTGTTTCTGTTTAAAGATTAAAACTCAAAAGAGTCGTAACTTCGATTTTTTTTTTAAAGCCTCTTTTTTTAATATAGAGAATGAGAATTATTATTAATAGCTATTGTTTTCCTTTTGTTTTAATTTTAATTATGTAAACATATTAGAGATCATCTGAGAGTTGAATTTAAATATAACATTTATTACAAAATATAATATTTCAAATATTAAAAATAATTTTTTAAAAAATTTTAAAATGGATAAAACTAAAATAAAATTTTGTTAAATTTTGAACTAAAAATATTAAAAATGCAATTACTCTCTCTTCAGCCATTTCACTTTCGCATATAAAAAAATAAAGAAAGAATTAATTTTTTTTATAAATTTCATAATAAAATTTAAAATTTTCTCCTTTTTATAAAATAAGGAATTAAAAATTTTAAAATAAGATTAAAATATTAAAAAATTTAATGGTGCAGATGCTGCGGCGCACGTGCCCACTTCAACAACTCAGTCGTGTGAACGGTCCCGCATGAAATAATTTATTTAATATTATATGCGACCTGTTGCACAAATAACATTGTGCGACTGGCCGAAAACCCTGATCTATAACCCACAGAATTGTGGGTGAATTGAATTATTCCCGTACGATAATCCCATCCTGAAAACTCTATGCGGTCAGATGTGCAAATAACAGATGACCAAAATTTCGCTCTGCCCTTGCTGGCTTTGCCGCATAAATATAAACATATTAATATTGTAGCTTAAATTTAGCCATTAAGTTTTTATTAAAAAAATATTAAATAAACTAATTTTCATACAGTATATCTTAATTATAAAATATATATAATCAAAAATAAAATATTATATATCACATATTTTATAAAATTATATATTTCACTAAATTTTTTGAAAACAATTATTAATTAAATAAATAATATATTTTCATGAAGCTTACCTTATTATGTATGATTCAAATAGTTATAATAAAATTTTTTATCTCACTAGATTGATTTAAAGTAAATTTATATTTAACTAATTTATGAAATAAATAATATTTGAAGTATAGTATTAAAATTTAAAGTTTAGGATTTATGATTTTATTTTTAATGTTAAAATAATTTAGGACACGTGATTTAATATTTTGGATTATAAGATATAATTTTATGACCGAGAATTTGAAGTATAATGTAATTTTATTTTAAAATAGTATAAAATTTGTAATTTTTTAAGTATAATATATGTAGTATTTTATTTTTGATGATAAAATATATAATTTTTAATAATTAAAAAGTATCTCAAAAAATAATTTTATACTATGTCATACATAAATTCTAATATAAAAATTAACTTTTCAATATATCAAAAAAATTTATTTTACATTTTAAATAATTTTTAGTATAATAAATTGATTTTATAAACACGCAAAATTTTGTATTTACAAGCATCACATTCTAATGCGATTCAATTTACAATACTATCATTTTTGTATGTTGGTCTAACCATTTGTATAATAAATATATGAGAAACAAAATATTCAGGATGATAGAGATAAAAGTGCTGAATGTATCAAAAGATATTATGTATTTAAATGAAAAATAAATTTTTTGTGTATTTAAATAACTAAAATTTACTTTGGGATGCATGAATATCTAAAGCATGTTTTGTGAATAATTATTTTTTGACATACAGAATGTGTGATACACATTAGTAATAATATCATATTTATTCTTTTAAACGAATAGATTTCTAAATATTCCATTAATATTTGGTCTCAGATATAAGCTAACATCCCACTGTTCAATTCAACTTCAAATTAGAAAAATGCAGATATAAACCAACAAGGAAAATATTGTACAGAATACAGATAGAAGAAATCAAAATAACAGTAGGAGAATCAATTTTGTAGAAATACAGTCTTGAATCTTGTTATAAAAAACACAGTAATAGGAAAAGAGAAGTCTTGTTATAGTAAGAGAAAGGAAAAAGAAGAAAGGCGAAAGGATGAGTTACAATAGAGAGTAACGAAAAGTTCAAGTTTGAAAAACTTTTGCCGTCATGACACAGCCCAACTGTGCTGTAGGAGTGTCGAGCAGCCATGATGAGGGATAATTGAAAAGTTCAGAGTTTCTGTGGCACTGGAAAGTATCTGAGTTTGAACTCTTTGTTAATCCTCTTTTCTATCTCTTATATCTTGGTGATAAAAGAACACTGATGTTATCTTTGCACGTCATTCCCCATTCTGACACTATTGTTTAGCGATAGGCGGTGATGTCAAAATCTTATTGTCATTTGTACCTCCATTTTCGGTGTGGGGTATTAAAGAGATTCTGCATAAAAGGGGATCGATGGAGTTTTGTTCGGATCCTTTGTTCAACTCGCCCATTCAGCTAGAGAATTCGAGTTGCCTGCTTAACAGTGTAGCTCTGACAGTCATTTCTCGTGCTACAACTTATGTTGACTGTGGATTGGACTTTCTCTCACCCTTAGTTGTCCACGTAGACTCCTGTGATTGTTCTTTTCTCGATATAACAACAGTAAAATTCTCCGTGTCATCTTCTTCAATAACGGAATGCTGGCATGAAGTAATACCTGCCGCTCCCACCATTTGTCAAACTTCTATACAGTTCTTCCTTGATTTAAAATTGGGCTTAAACAATATAGAATAGACTTGCCAAGGATCAAACTCATTCTGAGAAAGACAGACTGGATTGAAAGTTCTGAAAGTGAAAATCAAGTTTACAAGCCTCATAAGTACTTAGCTCAACCTTTTGAAATTGCCAAACTCAGATCATATTTTAGAATCTCTATTACTGGTGAATTTGTACAGCTGATTGGAGATGTTGATCTACCAAAGAGAAAATAGCATTCGGGAGGTGATACGTTAAAAAAGAGTAGTAACACGAAAAAAAGAGATCAAATTTTACAAGAGAAAAATCACAAGGCAACAGAAAAATATTTTCAGTATCAAAAACATCCCACAAGGAGATGACGGTCTTTTGAAGGAAAAAGTAGAGATAATACCAATTTGAAGGAAAATAAAAAGTAGAGAAAATGATTGTCAACATTCAGAAGTCAGAAAGTACAGGGTCCTTCAGTTCCTACACGAACTGAATATCATGACTAATTTAGTCGTGCTTCTATCACATTCAATACAACTTTTAAAATAAATTAATTTCACATCCTACACATACATTAATATAACCATCAAATGTAATTTCATATTTTACACAAATTCTAACATAAAAGTAATTTAATTACACATCCCACACACATGTTAATGCAATCATCAATATTATTTCATATCTTACACAAATTCTAACATAACAATAATTTTATTTCTCATTTAATACAATTACTAAAACAAAATTTAACAAAACTTAAGGAAATGCCTCAGTAATGAGGGGTACGGTTACACTTCGAAACCACACCTTAAGTTATTGATTATGTGTTATCTTCGAATAAGTCCGTAGGTGAACGTCGATGAGCAGGGAACTTGAGGTGTTGAGTTGAGATTGCATGTCAAGAGGTTTGACCTTAAGGAAGCCAATGTCGGAATGTTGGACCTCCAAGTGCTCAGAGGTCGGATCTCAAGGGAAACGAGCTCAAAACTCTTAGAAGGAATTTGGTTGATTTTGACGCTGATTTTGTTGCACTCAAGTTACTTGTACCATCAAACTTCACCACGCAAATGGCTGAGAAGAGAGCATCAGTTCCAGGATTAACATCGATAATAACTATACTTGACATCAACCAATCCCTTGATTCAATCAATCACATAAAGGTTCCTTGACAAGAAGTTTCATTTTTTCTTCAAGAAACTCAAGCACATCCTCTCTTTGTTCTTTGAGCAGTAACTGCTTCACTCTCCCAAATGTGGACCCTGGTGGCCTCATGCCTTTATCAATCATCTCCTCCAAGAGAACACAAGCCCTGTTGGCTTCCCCTTCCTCACATAAACCATTGATAAGAACAGAAAAGGTATGCATACTTGGAATAAACTGCTTCAAACCCATATACTTCCACACCTTCAAAGCCTTATCCAACCGCTCAGTCTCACAGAACATCTTAATCATCATTGTATACGTATTTGAATCCGGCTCACAAACCTTAATCATCCTGCGGAAGACCTTATATGCTTCATCATTCCTTCCAGCGCAAATCAAGCTGTTAAGAATCACGTTGCAAGTTCTTGAATTCGGCAAGATGCCCTTATCTTCCATCTCTCTCAAAACTCTGAAACAATTGTTGAATCTCTTCACTTTGCAGAAGGCCGAAACAAGCGCATTATAGACGGCGACATCCGGGCTCACCCCGATTCTCTCCATCTCCAAGAAGGTGTTCACTGCATCCTCGATCCGCCGCTCTGCGCCGTAGGTGTGAATCAACACGCTGTAGATGAAAGAAGTCGGCGGGCATCCCCTGGATGTCATCTTCCTCACGAGATTCACAGCCTCATCGATCTTCCCAGCCTTGCAGAGAGCATCAACCATGATGCCATAAGTGACAATATCCGCATCGCAGCCTCTTTCGAGCATTTCGTCGAACACCTCCCACATTCTCGGCAGATTGGGCGCCCGCCCCCACCCATCGAGCAAAATGCTGTAAGTCTTGACGTCGGGCTGGAACCGGTGGCGCATTTCGTCGAACACCTCCTGTGCCTTCCTCACGTTCTTCGACTTGCACAAGGCGCTGAGGAGGCTGTTGAAAGCTGCGAGATTTGGGGTCAGGCCGAATCGCTCCATAACGCTGAAGGTGTAGAGGGCTTCGTCGATCTTCTGCGCTCTGGAGTACCGGCGCATCACGATCGAGAAGGTCTCGATGTTGAGGACCCCCTCGCGGCCCATGCGCCCGACGAGGTCCCAGACGAGTTTGTACTGCCGGATCTTGGCGAGGGAGGTGATGAGGGAGTGGTAGGCGAGGACGGTGGGGGAGAACCTGCGCTGCTTGCGGGCCCACTCAAAGAAGCGGAAGGCGAGAATGCCGGCGTTCTCGAAGCGGCGGATGACCTCCTCGGCCATTTCCGGCGAGACCCAGATGCCGCTTTCGTCTAGGGTTCGTTCCAGCGCGATCTTGGGGAAGGATTGCATTATCCGGCAAATCCGTTCCACGGGTTTGGAATTCTCCGGCGGGTCGGAATTCTTCGGGAGATTCTCGCTGCCGGCAATGTATGATTTTGAAAACAGAATCTGCCATTTCAAAAATCTGTGGGAGCGGTGGGATCTGTAACTGATCATGGAGCTCATTGAAGAGTAAACCTAAAGAGGATTCAGATCAACGACCAAAGTTCTCAAAATTTTAATATGTTGCATCACATACATGTATATTTATAATTATCAAAAAATATGTATGTATATATACACACTCTTTATTATTTTTTAAAAAATTATATTTAATATAATATAATAAAACTTATGTAATATATGTGTAAAAATTTCTTTAAAAGTAGAAGTATTTTGTTCTCATGTATTTATATTATATGTAAGTTAGAATTTGATAGTATAAATGTTTTATTTATTTTTTTTCTAATATTTTTTAATATTTTTTAATATTTTTTTAATCTTACCCAGGTGAGATGCGCGTGTATGTATATGTATGAAAAATGTTATGCAATCTTATTTAAAAGTAAACTTGATTCAACTACTTCGTTGTAAGTATTTTAAAAGTCATATTTAATAAAAAACTTACGTGAATCAACATAAAATTATCAATTATTTAAATATTTTTACATACTTTGATCCTTGAAGTGGATATCATGATACTAGAATATCTAGATAATATTACTTTGTGTTAACTCGATGCAACTGTCCACTTTTGAGAAAAATTTGATACATGCTTGATAAAATAGTCAAAACTTTCTCTACAAGTATTTGTTTTCAGCGTTCAATCCCAATCCAATTTACCCCTTTTAGGGATATTAATCCGTCATATTTCACGCTATTAGGTTTTTATATAGAAATTCTAAGGAATGTTGTAATAACAATTTTAAGTATAATGAAAAATTTGAATTCACCAAAATTGTAACTCGAGATGCATCATCCCTAGACATCCAATTTTAGGTAGATTTAAGTTGCCACCCTCTAAGGAACACTCTCTTCAAGTTTGCAATCCATTTGCTTGCAAAAATCTTCATTCATTTCTCCAAGTTCTTTATGCCTTCCTTTTCCAAGGTTTTATCGTTGTCGAGGGTCGTAAGGTTTTAGCTTTCATTTTTAGTTATCACGATTCAAGAGAAGATGATACACTCATTCTCCTCAAATATCTCCGGTAAAAAACAAAACTTTTCAGTGTATAAAAATAAAACTAAAGAAGTTGAGATATAAGATTTGAAATCAAGAAAAAATGCCATAAAAGATAAAAGATCAACATAATTTTGGAACTTTCAACTCACTATATCGTTCTTATATCAATAACAACAAATCGAATGGCAATATCGAAATGAAAGGAAAAAACTATTTCAATGATCTTTTATCAAAAAACCAAAAGATAACCTCAATGATTCATGTAAAATGATTCAAATTTTACAAACTTTGACGAGATATAAGACAAATATCAAAGCCCTGGATGTAATTTATCTATAAAAATGTTTGAAACCAATTAATTCATTAACTATGATAACTTGTATCTGGCCCCTGGAGATGGCAACGTGGTGGATTTAGGTTGAATTTACTAATACCCAAATCCGCCTCATACATAATTCAATACTTATACCCTTTTCATACCTATTTTCGCTCTGCCACGCCCCACCATAAATATATTTTCACAAAACTTGAACTTACCCCATCCCGCCCCGGCGTGGTGAGCAGAGCAACAGCAAGCAGCAACGCGACGCTGCAGTGGCAACAGAATTGCAGCAGAGTGGCAATGGCTTGCGACAACACAAGTTGCAGTGGAGAATCTCATGTATGGGACAACAACGATCGACAGAAGCTTGTGCGGTAGTGGAGAAGCGGCATGGCAGTCGTGAGCAGCGGCAACGGAGAAGCGATGAATAGCAACGAAGAAGATTCTGCAAACTTCACGGTGTCCGTGTTTTTTCCATGTCCACGACCAGCTCGGCTACTCCTGACTGGCGCAATTTTTGGTCGCACGATTCGCCCAATTTGTGGGGTCCAATACTTAACATGTTGGGTACAAGGTGAGACAGGTCAAGGCGAGTTAATCAAGTACGAATACAAATTACCTGGGAAAAGAATGTTAAAACCCTGAAAGAAGAATGCTTGCAATAGAGCACTGCAGTTGCAAGTGAAGCAATCAAGAACTAAAAAATAAAACAAAAGGAGAGAAAAGGCTAATTTTTCATTGTTCAAAGGCAAAATGTTTTATTTTTTATTTCATTTTATTTTTTTGATTGAAGGCGTTTAAACTGTTTTATTATTTAGAAATGATGAAACAATTGGAAAATTTTGTATACACCATTTAATAAGTGAGATAGCAAAATACCAAGATACCCTAAAAATGAAGTACATAATGATTATGTGACAGGGAATGTAGGATCAATATCCACTGAAGTTAAAAAATGCAATATTAAGCCAAGGGGTGGAAAAAAACATTAAACTAGAATTAACAAAAATGAAACATTAAACATATGATTAGTGAAGAAATTTAAGAAGCAACCTCCAATTAGCTTCTGCAAGACTATTGTATTTTAAAGAAACCACGTTACATAGGTTCTAAGTTTGTTATTTGTTGCTTGTTTGGTTCAATATCATTATATTTAAATGAATATGCTATAAACTAATATTTGTAGGGGGATTTACATACAGAACACTGAATTCATCACAAATTACGCATTTCATTATCTTTTAGTAAATATTACACATATCATACTCTTTTTACATTTCTATTGTTACAATAGAAATGTAAAACCCATAAGCAGAGTGTGATATGTGTAATATTTACTAAAAGATGGTGAAATATATAATTTATGATGAATTCAGTGTTCTGTATGTAAATCCTAATAATAAAAATGTAAAAAGAGCGTGATATGTGTAATATTTACTAAAAGATGGTGAAATACGTAATTTGTGATGAATTCAGTGTTCTGTATGTAAATCCCCCTATTTGTTATCTTCCTCAAGATTCACCTAGCTCTACTAGGTGACAACCCTGCCCCCTTCCCCCTTTTCGCTTACAAAATTGCAAGATACCATTTTAAAGTAATAATTATGCACTTTTTTTTAGATGTTATCTAAATATTTTATTAAATTAAATAATTAATTTGTCCAAATAATATGACATGGCAGGACAATAATATTGAACCAAACACACCACAATTGGGTCCCTCTAGTACGTAGTTTTTCACGATTGGATCCAAGAAAGATGCCCGAAAGGGAGATGAAAAAAAGGAGGGGGGAGAGGGAGATGAGAAATAGAGAGAAATAGGGAGAAATAGAGAGAAATAGAGAGAAATAGAGAGAAATAGAGAGAGGCAGAGCTTGACAAAGGTGATGCTTGTGATTTCCTTGTCAAATAGTTAGATTAATTGAGCCATCCACATCCTAAAATTTGAGCCCAATTATTTTTTTTATTGCACCTATAGGATCTGAGGTTTGTCCAAAGAAATCAAGTCATAGATAATAAAACTCGCTCATTTTTTTTGTTCCAAGCCTATTATGTGCTTAGGCACATAACTGAATTTATATGTAGACTCATCAAAATACCTTTTGTATGTCAGTTCAACGAAAAATATTTGGGTTCGGATAGCTCGCCACATCACATTTTCGGAGCTGCTTGTTATAGGTATAAATGTGCTTGTTATAGAGTTAAAAGTGCTTGTTACAGAAATCTAAAAATTCTGCTTGTTATAGGTGCTTGTTATAGAAATCTCTATAACAAGCACATTAAGTTAAAAGTGCTTGTTATAGGCTGCTCCGAAAATGTGACGTGGCGAGCTATCCGAACCCAAAAATTTTTCCAGTTCAACCCACTGCTTGAGCATAATGTCCTTTCAATTTCATAAAACCACTACTCGAATTCCATTGACGTCAAAATGATTTTAAAAATATGAAGCTATATATTGTAAAAATGAGTTAAAAGCTTCAAATTAGGTATCATTTACTAAGGGAATAACTCGAATCGATTCAATTTAGTCGCATAAGAAACCAGAACCAAACTGACTACACTTGATTTTGTGATTTCAGGAATCAGAATCGAATTGAGTCCACTGAACCCGAACAGAATTTCGGTTGTTCAAAGCTTCAAACATAATTTTCCTTCGTACTACTATAAAAAAATATAATAATAAAAATTCCAAAAATCAAATAATTCTTATGAATAATTAAAATTAAAAATTTCAATCTTAAATGCATCACAATTCATATTAAAAAAGTCAATATTAACTCTTATGCTAAATGATTATAACCAGTATTTAACCATATAATATCTAATAATTAACAAATAATTTAGTTCGGGTTTGTCCCGTTTTATCCGAGTATTAGAACCATATTCGAATAAATTTAGAACCATATCCGAATCGAGCTGAATTAGATAGAACAAATCGATCGATTTAATTCTATTCGGTTCCGAATCAATTCTCAATTTCTCGTATTTATTTGCACGCCTCTACCATTTACCAATTTTATAAATCACTGAAACTTTGATATTAGATCACCTCAAGAATTGGTTGGTGATTATTTTAGGATTTTTAGGCCTCATTTAGTTCGAGCTTTTTTTTATACAAGAAAAAAAATATTTATTTTTTAAATTTAATGAAAAAAAAAATTATTTTAATATTAGAAAGTATGTAAAATATGAAATACTTTAAATTCTAATATTCATATTTACATTAGATGTAAAATAAAATTAATTTTTATAATTAAAATTTATGTTGAGCAAAAATTCTGACTCTAACCAAACTAGGCCTAATCATGTTGTGCATGCAATATATGATGAATAATAAATTTTTTAATTATATTAATGACTTATTTAAGTGAAAAAAATAAATTAATAATTAATAATTATATTAAAATATGTATAATGTGCGAAACAAAACATATTTTATATTAAAATATAGGTAAAAAGTATTAAAGAAACTTACTTTTCATACCAAAAATTATAATATTTGAACTGAAACGAAAATATCTTTTTCATCATAATTTTTTAAAACTGGAGCCAAACGAGACTGAATCTTTTAACATATTCTTACCTTTATCAAAAAAATAAAAATAAAAAATCGAATTTAAATTTTCTTTGAAATGAAAAAGAGAAGAAAAATATTTTTGTGTGAATATATAAAAAGAAAAAAAAGTCAATCTCGTCAAACAGATTATGGCTAATGGTCAAAGACTTCAATCAACGATATTTGCGAAGATTGTTAACGACATTCTGTTTAATTTGAATTTTTAAATATGTTTTAATAGTTATAAAAATTTGAAATAAAATTAATTTGTTATGATAAAATTAATTTTTTAAAAGTTGTTTTTTTTGCGGAGAGAAGAGCAATTATTACTTTACAATATATAGAGTAGAAATTTTTTTAAAATAATATTTAAAAAAAATACTATAGTGAAAATTTCATTTATTCAAATAAACTATTTACCGGGCATTACATCCTTTTTTGGTAAGATCAAAGAGATCAGGGGTACATAATGTTTTCATAAAGATAAGTTTTTAATAGATATGGCATAACGAGTAAATGAGTCGCTTCATTTCTTTTTCGCTTGATATGCCTAATTTCAGCCGAGTCAAAAGAAGTAAGAATCCTTTTCGTCATTTGACAAATAGGCCAATCATAGACATAATAAAGAGTCTCTTATTTGAGTTCTAAGATTACCTTAAGTGCATTTGCTTCGATGATTATATTCAAATATTGTATATCAAATTAAACATGCAAGTCATATCAATTATTTACTATGAAATTCTAGAATGTTAATCATGATGTCATATATTGATTCAATTATAACTTAATTTATTTTAAATTATAGGTTAATAAAGTCGATGTAAAATAAGTAATGCTTGTTCGAATGATCATCAAGTAATATTATATTTGATACAAAGCAACTTACCAAATTAAAGTATAATAGATTCTTATTTACTTTAATTTATAAGTATATTTAGTGTTAAGAAAGTTGTGTTAGATAAAATATTGTAGGATAAATTGTATTGGGGTTTTTAAAATATAGGAATATTTGTAAATTAATTTTAATTTTTTAAATTCTTAATTCAGATCCCTGAGGTGAGATTTAAGAGTTTGATTCTAGCTTTTTGCCAAATCTTTTTAGTATAAAACTATTAATTTTAACAAAAATATTATTTTTTAATAAGATTATAATGCCCCTCAGTGATGTGCTGACAGTTTATTGTGCGCTTATAATTACGCATAGCAGGTCGTCCACACAGTTGCAATAAGTGATGCTACACAATCGTTGCCCTTAGATTCAATTTTGGCCTCCCTCACCCATATGGTCATACATATGAGAAATTATTTACGCAAGAAAGAGAAAGAGAATAGTAGAAATTCAAAAAAAAAAAAAAATAGTACGTAAAATTAAAATTATAAAATTTTTATTTTTAAATTTATAAAAATTATTATTTTTAATGATTTTGTTAACTTGGGCTTTAATAGTATCCCATTATTCAACCTCAAAGACCTAATTTGGCAAATTCAAAAAGTTGGGTCCTATTTGTAAGCACTTCTCTGCCTCATGGACCCAGATGCAATTTACCTAATTTTATATATACATTATATATTTGATTCAATTTTTATTAATAATAGAAGATTTCATACTCAACAAGTGTGGAAAGTAGCACATGTGCAACCCACTTTACTGTTTTTCATCAAAAAAAAAAAAAAAAAAAACTCTTTTATATGATGATCACTGACTACAATGCACCTACCTGCATAGTCCTTCATGCTGACAATTGAATTAATGTCCCCATGATGAATAACTTTTGTTTCATGGTCGTATTGTGAGGCCTATAAATGTGTCAAATTTGAATCAAATTAATTCAAATTTAAATTAAATATATTCAGATCAGATTAAAAATCAAATTAGATTGGGATCGAGCCAACTCACCACGGTTTGTATTTTCGTTAACACTGACTTTTTTAAGGGTGAACGATTGAACCTACAGAGGTCCTTACACTACAGAGTTTGATAAGTTGTTTAATTAATTTTGTATAGAAAATTATTAGCTGTTAACCCAACAATTGATAAAACTAGATTTGAAGGTGTAATTAGTAGGTACAAAACTCTAGTCGTATATGATTCCCACATAAATCTATTTGGCACCCGCAATTAATAGGAGTACTGTAAAACCTTGGAAATAGCATTGCTCAAATTTGACGAGTTCAATCTAATTTGATCAGCTCAATTTAGATCCGCGAGTTAACAATTTGATGATTTAGTTCATGAACTCATACATTTTGTGGCACAAAATTTTCTTATCAGATGTAAAATAAATAAAATTGAGTAAACATTACCCAACTCGATCTGATATAGAAAATAAACAAAATTGAGTGGCATTTCTTACTTTTCTAGCAAGTTAAGACACTAAAGTGAAAAACATCATCATTTTACATACAATTTTGTAATTGTGCAATAAATAATACTACTTTTATTGGATAAGCACAATAATAATGATTTGAATAACTAAGTTAATGCAATAAAAGGCAAATTAACAAGCTAGTAAATTTACAAGCAGCACAATTATACTAACTTTTATTTTTCATATGTTATTTTAATTAAATTAGAGTTAACACATATAATTAAAATTATATTTAGCCTTTAAATGAAATCCACTATTTATATTTTTATTTTTTTATTTTTTTTATTTAAATTTTTTATCTATTTTTAAGATCTCTGTTTTTTTTTCTTTCATAACTCCATTATTTTGAATCTTCTTGAGGCTAGATATAATCTTAATTACACATATCAACCCTAGTTGAGTTAAAAAAAAATAGTAAACAAAAATTAACATGAAGGCACTGCCTGTAAATTCAAATTCAAAATAGATGGTGAAAGATGTAAATATTGATTTAGGAGATAATACTTAAAAATGATAATTACCTACATACCACACTATTTTACTTTATTTATGTGTTAACCATCAATTCTTAGTTAATTACGTTATACACTCAAAATATTATAAAATTTTATATACACACACTTTCACTTATTTTTATTATAATGAGCAATTATAATTTTTTAATGACCTAACTATAGTTAGGTTACAAAAAATCTGAACCGTTTATCATATTATTTTAAGAATATTTAAATATATTTTGAGTGAAAATCTTAAAACTTTGATATTTAGGTAGTGGCAAGGGAAGAAGACATCCGCGACGTGAATTGATTTTAAGACAGATCAACGCTTTAGTGTGATATCGAGGAAGAAAAAAAATATGTACTATTAAAAATAAAAATATAATTTTAATGATTTATTAACGAAATATTTTTTTTCAAATAGATTTTGACTGAGTTTTAATTTAAGTGTATGTAAGATTTTATAATATTTTGAGTGTGTATAAAGTAATTAACTAAGAATGAATGAGTAATGTATAAATAAAGTAAAATGATGTGATATATAGGTAATTATCCCTACTTAAAAATATTTGATTTAGAAAATATTACTTAAGAAAAAGACTTCATATTTTACTTCATATACTCAATAATTTTTAATAAAAATATAAATTTTATTTTACATCTTAGATCAAAATACTCTATTTGAATATTTTGGTCTAGAATGTGAAATAAAGTTATTTTAAATTATTGAGTATGTAAAGTAAAATAATATTTTTTATATTTGAATTTATGTAGAATAATTTAAAATTTTTATTTATATTATTATTGTTATTTTTTAAATTAGTACTATTTTGATTCTGTTTTGATCCTCGCGCCAAACAGGGTTAGCGATGGAAAGGAGATGTGAATTGTGCTCACTTTAGTCCCCGTTAAAGCCAAGAAGGGTGGATCCACATGGTCCCCGCCGGCGATGGCTACAATTCCGGCGAGGGTGTGGACCAGATACGGCCAAATTGGTGCGTAGGGCTTGTCCCGTGGGCCAGCCTGTGGGCCCTCCTTTGATGGGTCTCTAGTGGAAGGCAACATTGGTATTGGCCTAATGGCCCACACACATTTTAAAGCTACAAACTTTGAGACAAAAAACCTTGTCCTTCAACACTGTCAGTCTTTGCATGAGGGGAGGGATGGGGATGGCTGCATGCCAAAGGACAAGTTATTTAAATGGATTGATTGGTTGCTTTTTTTTTTTTCTATTTTAATCAAGCTAAGTTGATGTTATATGATTTTTTTTTAACATAATATTGTTACATGGGGCTCAGGTCATATTGACAAAAAATTTCGACGGTAACAACCTCAAGAAATGTATGAGTCTGTGACTCTCGAGATCAAAAAAATTGATATTAGTAGAGTTATTTTTTTAAGGATGGAATCATGATATATAGCGACTTCCAGCAGGTTTTTAGGTAGAGAGTTACAAAAAGAATTGTCTCACGTTAAAAAATAAAGGGAAGTTTATAAGATTATAACTGTAAGATATCGGAGCACGTTTTAGGAGATAAAATCTCGATGCTTAATTTGGGACAGATCAAAAAGGGCAATGCATTAACATCTGAAGCCTGGGTTATAAGATGTCTACGTGCTGTCGAACATCTAGTTTATTGTAACACCTATCTCACTATGCATTGCACTTGCAAAATAGAACATAACCTCTTATTGGAAAGCATTGAATCATAATTATTTGTGTCAATTCATCAGCAATGTCATGGTATTCAAAGGAGGGTCTATTCGAGATTGATCTTGATCTCAATTAATGAAGAAATGTAAAGAAATTAATTGTGAACCTTTATTCTATGGAGGAAGAATGTTGAAGGAGGAAATGATCAAAGGAAGAGAGTTAAATGTTCCTATAGAAATCAAAAAGTATTCATTTTTCTTTATTATCTAAATATGAGATAGTTGAAAAGCTCACTCTCCACCTTCTTTGTTATCATATTTAATCACAGGTTGAACTTTTTACTTTCAGACACCTACCACATATATAGTTCTAAAAAAACTTAATTTTATGCGATAATAATATTTATTAGACTTGATATTTGACCACAGTCCAATGACCATGTTATAAACACTTGACGCCAAATTTCAAACTCAATGCAATAATCAGGCCCTGATGACAACAAAGTCTCAACTTTCAATACTCGACAAGAATTAGGGAAATGTTGAGTCCCAAGACTCTCAACTTCAATTAGGAGTTTGACTTTGATGGTTATCAAGGCTTGACATCCATCCCTCCTTATTGTGTAATCACATTCTCATTGCAATGATTCATTGTAGTTGACATTAGATAAATGAGAACAAAAAGTACGTTACGATGATTAGCTCAATATGGTCAAAGATTCTATGTTCAAATTGTGGTAATAATTATCTACGTTTTCTTTCATTTGATGTTCGACACGCGACCCTATAAAAAAAAAAAAGATATTCGACACATGATACCTCCTCCATTACGTTAGAGGCATGCATGATGAGTTGATTATTTTATCCTAGAGTAATACATAAATATTTTAGTGATTAAACACACTTGTGAATATATATATACTTTGTCTATATATGCTATGTCTAATTTGATTAACATCTTTTCCTCCTCTTTTTCTACATCTATGGTAGTGTAAATCGATAATATTAGAACAAATATAAACTTCATAAACATTAAGAGCATGGAACTTTGAACTTAATAATTTTTATTGAAAAATAACAAATTTGAATTGGAGAAAAATGAAGTCATGATCTGAGATTTGAGAAGGCAATGTAGGAAAATTAGTTTCTTCTCTTTATTCTGTCGATCCTTATGGCACAAAAGTATAATACAATTTCATAACACTAATTTAGAATGGGAAAAAAATTAATTTATATATTCAACGTCTTAATCCATTACATCCATCAATTAATAGGCAATTGAATAAATGACATCTTCTAGCTATTAAATATATTTAGTTGTGAAATTAATTTTCAATTAAGGACATCTAATTAATTTGATTAATTCTAATAAATGATTATAAATTAATTTAAATTATTCTCATAGACAAGAGATATTTAAAGAATATTTTATAAAAATATTCTAACTGCTCTCCCTACTAAAACATCTCTAGCTTTTCATGTTTAATTGCTTAAATAAGAGTGAAAATAAAAAAGTCAGGTATTCTTATTTTTTTTATATGAAAATAAGATGAATTTATTATGAATTCTTCATTTTTAAGTTCTAAATGATTATTTGAAGTGCCTTTCGAGAATGGAGCAAATAATTTCAAATTATAATTAAAAAAAAAATAAATTCACCTTAATTTTAATTTCTCTCCCTTTTGATGCATCCTCCGCTACTCTATTTTAATTTTGGCTAAAACTGTTACGATTTTGTTTCAATTTTAAGCTAAATTGATCAATTTAATTTCGATCAAAATTCTCATATTTTATGATAATATTTTTTAAAATATTTTAATTTTTATATTAAAATTTAAAAGTTCAAAGCAAGTATCAATATCAAAATTTTTGATAGTAATACTTTTAATTTACGACTGAAATCGAAAATAAAATTAAGTTTTAAAATCTTAATCTTGATACGATAGTTATAATACTATTTCAAGATTCTTTTAAGTTTGGTGATATTTGTTTTTTATCATATTAATTATTTTCATAACATAGTCATTTTCTTGAAATTTTACGACTTATAATATCGAGCCTCTAACTTTAATGGAGCTAAAGCTCGAGTAATTAAAATATAGTTTGCCACAAGTTTTTGAAAACCGGACCGGCTTCAGAATCGGTAGACTGAAAGGTTCAAGGTTCAATGATTGAATCGGGGTCGAACTGGGATCGAACCGGGATAAAGTAAAAATTAAAAAAACTAATAAAATATAATATAAATATAGATAAGATATATATTATTCACACATCAACACAATAATTAGACATAAAATAAATATTTAATAATTGAATTTAACAAATAATATCTTATGTCAATAACCCAAAAAATAATTCCAAACAAATCGAAATAACAATAACTTAACAAAATATTCGCAAATCACAAATTGAGTATAATATTTAGTACATCATTAAAAGATCAGAACAAATATATGCTTTATCAATATTAAAATACTAAATTATTTCACCATTTCATATTACTAAAATACTAAAATACTAAATCATTTCGAAACGATGGGGGCTGGAGAGGAGAGTGCGAGGCAAGAGAAATCGCGAGTTCATGACTGTCGCGCGAGTAGAGGCTGCAGAACGGAGGCTGAGTTAGGGACCTAGAGTTTAGGAAAGTTTTTTTTTTTAATTTTAAATTCAACCGGTCCAACCGTACCGGTTGACCGGTTGACCGGTTGAACCGCAGTTTAGACCGGTTCTGGCCGGTTTTAAGCGAATCCGGTCATTAAATTAAACCGGACCGGTTGGCTGACCGGTTCAGGTTCGACCGGTTGAACCGGCCGGTCCGGTCCGATTTTTAAAACCTTGATTTGCCATAATTAATATACAGTTCATAATACAGAAATTACATTAAAAGCATAATAATATATTAAAGTATGACAGCAAAATATTTATATTTATACATAAACAAGAGAAGCATTGCAATAGAATTATATGAATACAGTAGATCAAAATTGAATCATATTTAATTATCAAATTCATGTTATCGTTAGTAATTTGATTAAATGATATAAAATTAAAAACTATAAATAAGTTTGATGATTAAGATAAATGGCAAATTATTGATAGGTATCACCAACTTACCTATAATTATATTTTAATTCATTTTTTTTCTAAATCTTTTATTTAAATTTTTAAAATTTAAAATATAGACTTAAAAAATTTTAATAGGTATGAATCTAAATGAAATTTTTAAAAATATTAATTATAATATAATTATGTGTAAATTATAAAAATCTATTAGCAACGTCAAATAGTTAAAAAACTTTTGTGGAGCTCCACGCCATGGCATTCAAATGCTGTTGCTTTCATTAATTAACTTCGATTTTATAAAACAATAAAAAAAAACTTCGATTTTATCGTTAATTTTTACATGATACTTTTTATGTTAGTTAATTAGTTAAAAATTATGATATTAAAAATAAGGGTAAATTACACTCAGGTCCCTAAATCTAAAGCTTAATAACGCAAAAGTTTACGTTATAATATCGGGGTCCTTGAGGTTTAATAAATTATCAAATGAGTCTTTTTTATTTTTTTATTATTATAATTTTTTAAAAATTACTATTATGCCCCTTCTCCTCTCTCCCTCATCCCGATCCACGCGCACGCACGAGGCCGCGCGGCTGACTCATTTGATAATTTATTAAACCTCAAATACCTTGATGTTATAGTTTTAAAAACGTGAATCTGTGCGTTATTATCGTTAAAATTGCATGTAATTTATTCTAAAAATAATTATCACAATTTCTCCCACTATCTCATAACATGATTAACTTCTACCGTCAAATAATTTATGCATAAACAGTTACGGAGTTTCAATTTTGATCAAAACTCATTAGTTTTATTAGTTTTTGTCGAAACTGTCGAAATTCTTCCAAAACTCAGTTAAAACTTGACTAAAACCACCGAATCACATCTCTTTTCTAACATTTATGCTGAATAATTATTATTAATAAGTTCAGGTTTAAATTTACAGAGTGTAAATAATTTATAAAAAAAATTAAAATCATCAATATCAAAACTATTATAGCTATTAAAATTGTCAAAATCTATATTTTTATCTTACAATTAAAATTGAGTTTTAAAAATCATGGGAGAGAGATTATGGAATAACTCCATACCATGAGAAATATGAAAATTTATAGAGGAAAAAGTATTATTTGTCCTCGATTGAAAAATATGAGAATTTATAGAGGAAGAAGTATTATTTGTCCTCGGTTGAGGAATATTTGAGTTTAGCAGTCTAACTCTCCAGGAGTTATTCATAATTTTCCTGCAATTATGCAATTATAAAGACTCCGTTGGATTATTTTCCCGCGAGAGAAAATCTGCTAAAATGTTACTAAATTCAGGATTAAAGGAAATAGTATAACTATATTCATCTAGTTGTAAAAGTCATCTTATTCTTCGACTATTATTATCATGTTTTTTATTTTTAATATAATGATATAATCCTTTATTATCAGTTATAATTTAAAATGTTCTAGGTAATAACCAGAATTTAAAACTTGTAACAGATTTTAAAATTGTTATAAATTCTTTTTCATATGTTGAATAATGTATTTCTGGTTTTGTGAATTTACCAGAAGTATATCCAACAATTTCTTTTTGATCTGTAACTAATACTCCTGCCCAATAATAATTACTAGCGTCTGTATAAAGTATTAATTGATCATATTTTGTTGGTATTATTATTTTTGATATTTTATTAATAATTGTTTTAAGATATTTAATTTTTTGTTTTATCTTTTCAGTTTTCCATCTTGTTATGATTTTTTCAGTGTCCTTTTATATTGTCTATTTATTGCATTTAATTTTTTCTGTAGGTGTTTAGTATGTTGACTTAATTTAGAAAAATATTTTCTACCATAATTTAATATTCCTACAAAACTCTCTCCCATGATTTTTAAAAACTCTTTAAAGACATTAATAAATATTTTCAAGAAAAAATTTATAAATAAGAAATGTCCATGGTTCAAAATAATCAAAATATTTTATTATCTATGAATCATAGTTTATAAATATGTTAAAATATATCTAATAATTTTATGATCAGTTAATAATCTATAGAAAACTAAAAATGGGGTTCTTCTTTGCAAGTCTTTATGCTCATCTTCCTAATGACGTGTAAGAGCAAAATAATTATCCTTCCTACCTCACACTAATCGAATGAATTATCAGTAGTAACATTTAATATTTATTTTAAATTTATTAATAAATATTCAATTAATGCACATTAACATCATGCATACATTTTTTTCGTCCAAGTTGTAAGGTTTCTTTTAGTAAAAATTATTAAATTTAGCACGGCCGACTAATGAGTGCATGCCATGCAGTGAGTGGGCCCACTACTGATGTAGCGCCCTATTCTTTTAGAGTTTCAAGAATTATTTTTATAATCGAACAAAATGGTAATAATTCAATTCAAGGAAATACTATTTCATATATGGGATAATTACCTACATGCCACACTATTTAATTTTATTTATGTCTTATTCATTCATTCTTAGTTAATTACGCTATGCACACTCAAAATATTATAAAATCTTACATACACATATTTTAACTTATTTCTATTATAATGAATAATCATAATTTTTCATAACCTAACTATAGTTAGATTACAAAAAATTCGAGTCATTCATCCTATTATTTTAAGAATATTTAAATATATTTTGAGTTAAAATCCTAAAATCTTAATGTTTAGGTGACGGTAAAGGAAGGAGACATCCGCGACGATGTGAATTAATTTTAGGACAAATCAGCACTTTAGTGTGGTATTGAGGAAGAGAAAAATATGTATTATTAAAGGTAAAAATATAATTTTAATGATTTACTAATAGAATTTTTTTTTTCAAATAGATTTTGATTAATTTTAACTCAAGTGTGTGTATGTAAGATTTTATAATATTTTGAGTATGCATAGTATAATAAACTAAAAATGAATAGATGAAGCATAAATAAAATTAAAAAGTGTGACATATAGGTAATTATCACTTCATATATTTATCTAATTTTTAGTACCCTTCAAGCACATAAGAAGATCAAAGCTATATCTTAACAAAAATATTTTTTAGTCAGTTGAGGTAGGTTTTAATGAGATTTTAAAATGTTTTAAATAAAAAATCATTTTAATATTATAATATAAAAAATATTATTTTATTATTAAAAATTGTGATAAATAAAATTGAAATTATTAGTTTTAATTAAAATAAGTGTAGGATGTGAAGTGAAAGTAAACTTGTAGGTTATGAAAAGAATTTTTAATATTTAAATTTATTTATAATATAAAATAATTATTAAAATATTAAAAAAATATTTTTGAAAATTTTGGTGATATTTTAGCCAGAACCGCATGAGGCATACAATTGCTAGGAAAATACAAACAGGAGGATCTAATGTTCAACTTGATGCTATTATAAAAAAAAGGGGGAAATTTCACCCAGGTCCCTGAGTTTAAGGGTTATTATCACCCAGGCCCACGTTTTTAAAATTATATCATCGGGGTNGGGTATAATGGTAATTTTTTTATTTTTTAATAATAAAAAAATAAAAAAAGGACCCAGATGATATATTTGAAAACTTAGGGACCCCGATGATATAATTTTAAAAATATGGACCTGTGTGATAATAACCCTTAAACTTAGGGACCTGGATGAAATTTGCCCAAAAAAAGCTACACACATGTGACACATTACTAAAATTTATTTTATTATATTACACGTATTATATTTATAAATTTTTACTAATAATAATGTAAATTCTGGAAAAAAAATATGATATTGTATATAAAATTTGAGACAATTACATATATAATACCACATCTAATAAATATTACAAAATCTATATTTAATTCTCAAATATTACAAAACTATTAAAGAATTCCAATTACAAATAATATTTTACATACTCGATTGTTATTCTTAAATATCATTGATCAAAATAAAATATTTTTTTTATATATTATAGTCAGTTTTTAACAGAAGATGCTTTAGCTCTCACAATAAAATTGATCGACATTAAATAGAATCATTCACTTTAATTTTTATCGACTTTTAGATTATCATCAGTCTATCCCAAATAACTAGATATTATTATTATTTTGAATGATCTTGTTTTCATTTTATTTAAATTAATAACTAGAATATGAAAAATTTTATCATAATTACAATAAGAGTTAAATTTGGATGAAATAATGTGATGAGAATAAATGAAATGTATAAAATATAATTTGTAATTAGAGCTTTTTATAAGTTTTTATGATTTTTGAGAATTTAGTATAAAATTTGTAATATTTATAAAAAATGATATTACATATATAATTGTCCTATAAAATTTACGTGAAATGCATGTAAATATTTTTTAAAAAATAAAAAGAATTTTTAATTCAAAAAATAAAATAATAATGTTATTCTCATAATGAAAATAGGTCTTATAAGATCCTTAACAATTTGGTTCACATGATTTTGCGAGATTTGAACTAGATGAATCACTGATTCTACTCAAAACCAATTCTGAATAGATTACGATAAGAATAATATTGTAATTTGCTCAGCATTAAGTAAATAAAAAAATAAAATAATTACTATCTATATCCTTAAATTAAATATTTATACTTTAAAAAAATAGAAAAATTGCACATTAACCTGTTTGAATTACTCTGAATTACATATTAAACTTTTGATTTTAGAGATTAGTATATAATTTTACATATACTTTACAGTCAAAATTATAAATACTCAATTAAAAGATGTTAAGATATAATTATTTATATTTTTTAAGACTTATATGTAAATATTAAATAAATACTAAAATAAATATCATTTATGTTAAAAAAAGATAAATTATATGAAGGCTCCCAAAAATAGAATATAATATCACTTAAATCTATATTTTTTAAATATTTTCTTCTAAATTTCAAGTCACATTAAATACATCAATTCCATTTTAAAGTTATTTTTTATTTAATTAATATTAAATATCTGTTTAAGTCTCTCCCTCTCTCCCCCCCCCAAACCTTCTCTTCCTCTCGTGCTGGTCACCCGCTCCCTCTCATTTTTCTCTCTTTAGGGCTATGTGGAGGAGGGGTGTCGGTCTCAGCCGTATTTTCTCTCTTCCATTTCTTTTTCTCTCTCAAATTTGATGTTGAGGAGTGTAGGCCTAGACTATCCCTCTCTCTCTCTGTCTCCCTCCTTTAGGCTGGGCGGAGGCAAATAAGTCTTGATTTCGTCATCTTTTTTCTCTTTTCTTCTATAGGGCTCAGTGGAGGAGTGTCGGTCCCAATCCCCTTTACTTCACATTATTATCTAACCATCATCACCAAGAACGATAAAGTTTGTCATTCATCGTAAGCAACTAAAGAAAAATAAAAGAGATACAGAGGACAAGTACTTGAATAACAAGGTGTTTACATAAAGAACTAATTCTAGTGATGCGAATAATATAATTTCAACCAATATCATGATCACTAAAAAGCCATTTCGTGAAAATTAAAGAATTAAAGAATCAAGTTCAATGTGAATATGATTAAACATTTCTCAATGCATATTTCTAATTCAAACAAACATGAATGAATTTGAGCAGATCTGCAGCATTAGAATTTGCAAAGCAATGATAAGCAAACATAAAATTGCCAAAATTATTTCTGATAGAGATTTTGTCTATATTATTAGCAATATTATTAACTTTGACGAATTTAATAATAGCTACATTATTATGCAGTTGATAGTTCCTATAAGGGTAGACAGAATTTTGAAGGAAAACCAAATGTATAATATTAGAGAAAATTTGCTTATCTTCTTTTTTCAGAACCTCAAATTATTCATGGATTTTTAAATGGACCAAAACATAAAAAGCATAAAGTGAGCAGAGATATAGCCAATTTTAGAATTATGAGAAAGATTACCTCAAAAAAAGAAGTAAGTTAGTAATAAAACTAACCGTTTACAAATGAGTGTTATCTTAATATTATGTTATTTAAAAATTTTTATTATTTGATTTGACGACATATTTAAATAACATTGTAAAAAATAATTAAATTATTACTCTAAAATGATATTTAAATATCATAAAAAATTAGATTGTAGATAATATAATATAGTATTGAAATAATATTGAATTAAATATGTACTAAATATTATAAATAATATTTTTTTAAAAAATTTTATGGATTTTTTACATAAACTATCTGACTGGATGTAAAGTATTTAATATGGCTCAGAAATCTGACTCATGGCATCTCAGGGACTTAAAAATAAAAAGTTTTAAAAAATATACCTTCATGATATTATATCATGATCGCTGAAACCTGGATGTAAATTATCCTAAGAAATCCGATGAAAATAATAATAAATTAATTTGCAAAAACAATTATATCCCCTGACAGACGACGCCAGTATCAAACCCACCCTTTCTCTCCCTTCAAAACCCACTCCAAAACTCTCATCTCCTTCTCGCACTCCGGCCATCTGCCTCCGGCGGGGTCCGCCGGTGGCGGCCCCGGAAGATCGCCGGCCGAGGTGAGAACCGGCCTTCTCTCTCTAAAAACTCTTCAGTCTCTATTAATCGCCGTTAAGCTCGTTAATTAATTGCCATTAGCGCTTTCTGCAGACATTCTGCATCTGTGATCTTCTTAGGGCCTCGAAGCTCGATTCCAGGCGAGCTTTTGTCCCGGAGATTTTTCGGAATGCCGGAAATGCCCCCACCGGTAATTTTCAATTTCGTTGGGTTGTTTTTGGGATAATATTTTTACTGCGGGACCCACCGCTGCCCCGGTGCTGTTGGGGCGCAGGCTGCCCGAGCCAGGCACATGGGTGGCGCTACAGACTAGGTGAACGCTCTTTGCCACGCACACCCTATCATTTCCACAATTTGCGTTACTACCCTCAGCAGGCCTGCAAATGGACCTAGTCTAATTCGGACCGTGTCTTGATTCAGATTCGATCAAAATTATTCTATAAATGACTCGAATTTGAATTGAATTTTAGCTAGATTGGGACTGATCTTAATTGGCTAAATATCTTTTATTAAATAAAAAAATAAATTATAATAATCTATAAAAAATACTTAAATGCAAAGCTTCTTTCTACTACAAGAAGAATGCAAATTAAAATATGCTTTATTTAATTGGATTGAGCTCGAGTCGACCAAGGACCTGACCCTAAAATATTGAATCGAATCGAGTCTAATTTTGAGTCGAATAATTAATTTGATTTTTTATTCTATTGGCTATATAATTGATTCAAAATTCAGATTGAAACTCGAGTTGACCCGATCAATTTGCGGGCTTAACTCTGATCCCTTTGATGAAACAATTATCATTAATCTCCTTTGATTGGTGAAAAACTTCTAAATTTTTTTAAAAAATTTCATCAAGATGTTATATTTATTTTATCTAATACTTAAATTTAAATATTAAAAAAAATTAAATTTATATCATATTTTGCATAAATTATAAATAAAAATTAGTTTTTAAAATGCATTTTGAGCAAATAAAATTAATACAAATTCATTTTACTTGTCTTTTGCTAACAATTCTTATTTAGTAGTTACTTCAATGACCTCAAACAAATTTTTTTCTAATTTTAAATTTAATTTTAATATATATTAAAGAAATAATTTTATATTTCAAATTAGAAAACTTTAATATAAAAGATATATGACGTTCAAAATATAAAATAATATTCAGAAATAATCTAAAACATCATCATCTTTAAAGATTAACTTTAATTTATATTTAGTAAATATTTTAAAAGTTTTAATTTATTTTATTTTTTGTATAATTTTAAGTCAAAAAATTTATATTATATTATGCACATATTATAATTTTTAATTTTAAAATATGAAATTCAGGAAATAATCCATTACTTATGAATTATGATGATATGGTAATCATTATAATTTTATTAGCAATATTGTTCATATTTTGATTTTTTTTTTTTTTGCTGAAGATTCTTTACTCTTTTCAGCTGCTTTGAGCCTTTGACGAGCCTCTTGAGCCTTTTTGATAATTTTAATATTAATTTTTTATTGAACATTAATATTTATAATTCATTTTTTGGAATATAGAATTTGTATGGTTGAAAATTAAAAAAATTTAATAAATGCATTGATAGTTAAAAGTACTCAAGGTAAATATTTAATTTTAATTTTTTGGATTCTACAAAAATTTACTGATTAAATATCTGACAATTTATGATAGAAAAAAATAGACATATTAAAAATATTATATGCCTAAAAATTATTTTAGGGTCTTTTAGATTTAATTTAAGACTTCCAGTGGATGGAACGATCCAATTCGATCAAATTAAATTTTCAAATTGATTTTTTTTGCCGGTCAATCCACCCTGTTGATTGATCTGATTTGTTGATTGATCTGATTCGTTTACAAGCAAATGAATCAGATTTGAAACACTATTGATCCGATTTATTTAAAATTTAATTCGTTTATGTAATTTAATTTATAATTTA
>JAEMOT010002618.1:4586-44969 GCA_019297695.1 Apostasia ramifera | reverse complement strand
CAAGCACGCTTAACTGCGGAGTTATGATAGTATTCGGTGCATTAGTGCTGTTATGATCGCACTCGTATTTTTAGTTTGCCGACGTCTATTTAGATCACCCGGGACGCTGATGCCCGATTTTGGGTTTCTATTCTCTTGACGGAATTCAAGCCCCGAAATAAAATTTATTTCTTTCTAAATGATTTTCTGGAACACCAGCGCAATGCGACGACTTCCCAACTCACCGCCCACCCCTTCGCCGCTCCCGCCCAAGCACGCTTAACTCACGTTATTTTTTCCAAAAAGATTGCAACATGGGACTTCCCAGGAAGTCACCTATCCTAGTACTACTCTCGCCCAAGCACGCTTAACTGCGGAGTTCTGATGGGATCCGGTGCTTTAGTGCTGGTATGGTAGCACTCGTATTGTTAGTTTGCCGACGTTTATTTAGAACACTAGAGATGCTGACGCCCGATTTTGGCTTTCAATTCTCTTGACGGAATTCAAGCCCCAAAAAAAACTTATTTCTTTCTAAATGATTTTTTGGAACACCGGCGCAACGCGACAGCTTCTCAGCGCGCCGCTCATCCCTTCGCCGCTCCTGCCCAAGCACGCTTAACTCACGTGATTTTTCCCAAAAAAAGAATGCAACCCGAGGACTTCCCACGAGGTCACACATCCTAGTGTCACTCTCGCCCAAGCACGCTAAACTGCGGAGTTCTGATGTGATCCAGTGCTTTAGTGCTGGTATGGTCGCACTCGTATTGTTAGTTTGCCGACTTCTATTTAGATCACCAGAGACGCTGACGCCCGATTTTGGCTTTCTATTCTATTGACAGAATTGAAGCCCCGAAATAAAATTTCTTTCTTTCTAAATGATTTTCTGGAAAACCGGCACAACGCGACGACTTCCCAGCTCGTCGAACATCCCTTCGCCGCTCCTGCCCAAGCACGCTTAACTCACGTGATTTTTTTCAGAAAAAAAATGCAACACGAGGACTTCCCAAGAGGTCACCCTTCCTAGTACTTCTCTCGCCCAAGCACGCTTAACTGCGGAGTTCTGATGGGATCCGGTGCTTTACTACTGGTATGGTCGCACTCGTATTGTTAGTTTGCCAACTTCTATTTAGATCACCCGGGGCGCTGACGCCCGATTTTGGCTTTCTATTCTTTTGACAGAATTCAAGCACCGAAATAAAATTTATTTCTTTCTAAATGATTTTCTGGAACACCGGCGCAACGCGACGGCTTCCCAGCGCACCGCCCATCCCTTCGCTGCTCCCACCTAAGCACGCTTAACTTACGTTATTTTTTCCCAAAAAAGATTACAACACGAGGACTTCCCAGGAGGTCACCTATCCTAGTACTACTCTCGCCCAAGCACGCTTAACTGCGGAGTTCTGATGGAATCTGGTGCTTTAGTGCTGGTATGGTCGCACTCATATTGTTAGTTTGTCGAGGTCTATTTAGGTCACCCGGGACGCTGACGCCCGATTTTGGGTTCCATACTCTTGAAGGAATTAAAGCCCAGAAATAAAATTTATTTCTTTCTAAATGATTTTCTGGAAAACCGGCGCAACGCGAAGGCTTCCCAGCGCAACGCACATACCTTCGTCGATCCCGCCCAAGCACTCTTAACTCACGTGATTTTTTCCAGAAAAAGAATGCAACACGAAGACGTCCTAGGAGGTAACCCATCCTAGTACTACTCTCGCCCAAGCACGCTTAACTGCGCAGTTCTGATGGGATCCGGTGCTTTAGTGCTGGTATGGTCACACTCGTATTGTTAATTTGTCGACGTCTATTTAGATCACCCGGGATGCTGACGCCCGATTTTGGCTTTCTATTCTGTTGACGGAATTTAAGCCCCGAAAAAAAATTTATTTCTTTCTAAATGATTTTCTGGAACACCGGCGCAACGAGACGGCTTCCCAGCGCGCCGCCCATCCCTTCGCCGCTCCCGCCCAGGCATGCTTAACTCACATGATTTTTTCCAAAAAAAGAATGTAACACGACGACATCCCAGGAGGTCACCCAACCTAGTACTACTCTCGCCCAAGCACGCTTAACTGCGGAGTTTTGATGGGATCCGATGCTTTAGTGCTGGTATGGTCGCACTCGTATTGTTATTTTGCCGACGTCTATTTAGATCACCCGGGACGCTGACGCCCGATTTTGGATTTCTATTCTCTTGACGGAATTCAAGCCTCGAAATAAAATTTTTTTTCTTTTCTAAATTATTTTCTAGAACACCGGCGCAACGCGACGACTTCCCAACGCGCCGTCCATCCCTTCGCCGCTCCCGCCCAAGCACGCTTAACTCACATGATTTTTTTCAAAAACAAAATGCAACACGAGGACTTCCCAGAAGGTCACCCATCCTAGTACTACTCTCGCCCAAGCACGCTTAACTACGGAGTTCTGACGGGATCTAGAGCTTTACTGCTGGTATAGTCACACTCGCATTTTTAGTTTGCCGACGTCTATTTAGATCACCCGGGACGCTGACGCCCGATTTTGAGTTTCTATTCTCTTGACGGAATTCAAGCCCTGAAATAAAATTTATTTCTTTCTAAATGATTTTCTAGAAAATCGGCACAACGCGACGGCTTCCCAGCGAGTCGCACATCCCTTCGCTGCTCCCGCCCAAGCACGCTTAACTCACGTAATTTTTCTAGAAAAAGATTGCAACACGAGGACTTCCCAAGAGGTTACCCATACTACTCTCGCCCAAGCACGCTTATCTGCGGAGTTCTGATGGGATCTGGTGCTTTAGTGCTGGTATGGTCGCACTCATATTGTTAGTTTGCCGACGTCTAGTTAGATCACCCAGGACGCTAATGCCCGATTTTGTGTTTCTATTCTCTTGACGGAATTCACGCCTCGAAATAAAATTTATTTCTTACGAAATAATTTTCAGGAAAACCGGCGCAACGCGACGACTTCCAGCGCATCGCACATCCCTTTGCCGCTCCTGCCCAAGCACGCTAAGCTCACGTGATTTTTTTCTAGATAAAAAATGCAACACGAGGACTTTCCAGGATGTCACCCATCCTAGTACTACTCTCGCCCAAGCACGCTTAACTGCAGAGTTCTGATGGGATCCGGTGCTTTAGTGCTGGTATGGTTGCACTCGTTTTGTTAGTTTGTCGACGTCTATTTAGATCACCCGGGACGCTGACGCCCAATTTTGGCTTTCTATTCTCTTGACGGAATTCAAGTCCTGAAATAAAATTTATTTTGTTTCTAAATATTTTTCTGGAACACCGGCGCAACGCGACGGCTTCCCAGCGCAGCTCCCTTAAGATCGCACCAGCTCCAGCGCGTCCATCCTCCTTAGCTGCGCTATCAAAGTTCACTTTTAACCAACCCAGGAGTGGGGGATCTCAATAGGAAGAAGGTGAATTACCCAAGCCAGTGTGGCTTGTGGGTTCCCAGTTCCCTATGTTGGAATGAAGTGAGGCCTTTGAGGCAGTAGTGAGAGCTAGTGATGCAATGACCGCTGGAGAATTAATGGGTTTGCCATGAACGTGATTGTTTCTAGCTCTCCAAATATTATATAATGCTGATGTCGCACTGTGGATGATTGAACATCCAAGGTGTTGTTTAGCTTTCTCCTTGACCTACACAAGAAAAAGAGATAAAGCGTTAGTTGTTAGGGGGTCTCCTACCCCCCAGGATTGACTACTATTGAGCTACTGTAGGAAAAACTTGTTGGCATTAGTGACTTCTCCTGTATTCTGCATTTCTCCTTAGTTTTCACCATCATTGCTCTCTTTACATTAGACTTCCATCGTTATAAACTACAGAAGAAATAACTAACGTGCAACTTTAAGGTTTATTTGGCAAATCTAATCCGATAAAAACTAATCCAGTCTTGCATTTCAGACTATATTTAGTTAAGTTATAACACAGTTAAAAAACAAACAAACCAATCACCACAAACAGTCACACGTACTCATCACAAGTGGTGGGGACACAGATCAGCATCGATTCGAATGGTTAGGATGATATCATGTGCTGAATCAAAATTCAAATTCAAATTAATTAGAGCTATTAGAGATTTTCATATTAGCTTTATTTAAATTTGATTTGATTTGATTCAGAACATATCTGGAAGATTTGAAGACTCACCATATTTGGAGCTGATTTTATTTTATTATAATAGAATTAGTTCAATATTTGCTTTTATTTATTTGGAATTTTATTTCCTGCATTTAATATTGTATTTTCAAATTTTACATGGGATCTCTCTATAAAAAGAGGTCTCCTTGCATTGTAAAAAAAAAGAGAGTAATTGTGATGAATGAAATTGTGTTTGAGTTTTCTCAGAGCCTAGATCCGGGTTAAGGGGTCGATATTCCGGTGAAGGAAAAGGTAGGGTTAGCCTTTGGTGAGAATCCTCAAAGTAGCCTAGTTATCCACTTTATAAAAAAAAAAAACAACTTTTTCTTCCTACAGTTCAACCAAAATTCAGGCCCCTGGATGTAATTNCCCGCCCGCCTGCGTCCGACCGCACCCGCCCGAGTCTGCCTGTGCTCGCGCCCGCGCACCCACGTGCCCGCACTCGATCAGTTAATCATGTGAGTGACTCCTCTCCAATTCAAATCGCTGGTAAATTTTTTTTCGAACTCAACTAAACTGGTTATTTGATTTCAATATAAATTATTCGCTTAACTTGAATTATTTCTTTGGCTCTAATTGTGTGACCCGATAACTCCTTGTGTGTTAATTACTGTTGAATTTAACGGTGAGACATCTGTCCTGAATTTCTGAACCTTGAATCTGATTTATTAAATTTAAATTGACGCCCTAAGCTAAATTGATAAATTCTTATTTATCACACGATCCAATTTAATTTTAATTTTAAAATATCTTAATTTGCGGAATTCCAAAATCTTATTTATCATATAATTTATATAGAAAATATTTCTCTTAATTAAAATAATTTGCTAATCAGTTTACTGAATATTAATATAAATTATCATTAATTTTGCTGAATTTTTTCCGTGCCGCATCAACAAGTGCATCACGAATCAAGCAATCTAAAAGATTTTAAAAAAGAGTAGAATGAAATGAAGAAGAAAGAAAGCAGCACATTCAGATAACTGAAAGTGAGCACCATAAACCGAAACTCAAATCTTCAAGGCGAATTGAAGACCTTCGTTCTTCAGCTGCCTGAGATTGGCCACTGGTGGCTGGGCCCTCGCGAACTTGGCAATTGCCTTGTTCTCCTCTGGAGTGCCGGATTCCAAGAAAACTCCGACCGCCTTGCCATCCTTGATCCAGTAGGAGCCAAACTTGGGTTTCGCAGAGGCAGGACTACAATCACCAAAAAGCACAGTATCGCCAACATTATCTCCATAGAATTGCCATGAAAGGTCGAAGGCACGAGAATAAAAGTAGGGTAGGTAGTCGTAATCATCCACCACTTGGCCTTCTTCAGTAGCCTTGATTGCCTACATTACAAGCATATGCTTAACTGGTTGGTTAAACTTCACCAAAATTATTCAAAGATTTTCAAAATTGAACCGGTGCTCAATCCGAACAACTGAACGAATCGCCGTCTATCTGGCTCAGCAGGTTAAATGATTTTAAAATTATATAAAATGTTTTTAACTATATAAATATCACAATTATCTCCAAAAGCCAAAAAATACTTTTAAACATAGAATAATGAATGAAAATTATAAAATCAAAGAAAATTTTAAACATTACTTAGGAACCGATTGGACCAGTATAAAAAAATACTTAAAGAGTATAAATTAAACTTCTATCAATTCATAATTTTTTCAATAGAGTAACTTAATAACAAGCATATAAGTTTCACAAATAATCATAATTATTATCTTATTCCAATTCAATTGGTGACCAGATTGGACAAAATTTATTCTACTCCCAACTCGATTTTAATGTTGTTTTGGTTTTATGGAAGGATTGGACCGGTACACCAATCAGTATGCAGTTATGGGTATTAAAACTTCAACTTCTTTTAGCAAAACGTAAAACTTAACCTTCACCAAAAAGATGAAGGTGGTCTATAGAAAAGAGTCGTGGCAGACCGGAAACGCATGATAAGGCTTCAAAAGATTAGGTTTTGGTCGACCTAGTTATACTGGGGTCAGATTTGTTAATTGTTTTTGACAAAAATAACAAGAGGGCCAAAATTGCGTTGTAACATTCATTATTGGATCGGGTCAAGGTGGATGGAATTGGGTGAACAAGAATTGACAGATCCGTATCTCCAGTGAAGATTTTTGTGCTATGTAGTTAGATTAGGAGATCGGGTTTGTGAAAACCACAATATAAATGTGATCAGGCCTAGGTAAACCATAAACTAGATTCGACCAGATTACCATAAAATAAATTAATGGAGTCCAGCTAAAGTAGCAAGTTTTCCTCATTAACTAACGATCCATTGGGATTGAGCTAATCAAGTCAGATCAGAATAAAGTTTGGCCCAAACCTAAATTTGAAATTGTTAACTACAACTCATAAAAAGGTAACCTATCTCGTTTGGTGCATTATTAATGTGATGTTAGGTCATATTAATGACGTTGAACCAAACAAGCAATAATTTAAAAATAATATAAACATCTTAATAACATTGACCTAAGGCTAGTCGTTGATGCCTTAATAATGATCACACATTCAGAATAATTTTAGAACAGAACAAAACATGAAAATGTTGTTGGAATACCTTCACAGCTTGCTCTGCTGATTTCCTGGCATGATCAACATGCTCCACTCTCCTCATGTCTTTGTAAAGCTTAAGTGGGAAAGTGGCTACATCTCCAACGGCATACACGTTTGGAGCATTTGTTTTGAAGAAACCATCAGTCTGAGAAAGCATGTGAGAAACATAAGAGATGATCTTTTTTTTTGTTGTTGTTGTTGATGAAACGTAAGAGATGATCTTGATTCCACAAACAAACAGCTTAAGTAAATGAAACTTTTAGATGAATATTTTTATCTTTTATGTCTTTAAGGGGTAAACCTTAATATGAAAATCTAGTTTATCAAAGGGAAACAAAAATAAAACATACTTCAGAATATTTTCCATTTTGTTTGCAAATCTTCCAAAGCAAACCTGAACTATTTATCGAATTTATTGCAATGAAAATAAATATCGATGCTTCCTCTCCTTCTAACAATAACGAGATGGAAAGGTATTCCTTGATTACAACCGTTAAACAAGAATATAGTTATATGATATTTAAGAATTCAAGCTTAGGTAACTACTGCAGTGAAAGCATTCATGAAGGCATAAAAATAATAAAGTAACCACACAATAATGGAAGTAACAATTAGGAAAAGAAGAAGATAAGCATACAAATATTTTATGTGGAAAACCCATGTGGAAAAAAAACACGAGAGCAAGAGTTCTTCACTAACTTAAAAGAAAATATAGGAGAAATAAATGATGAGAAATTTGTCCAAAGAAACCTCTGACAACCTTAATATAGTGCAGATCTTTAGGCTCCATACTAGCTAAATATTATATGACTGCTCAACAACTCCTCTATTACCACCGTCACTATTGTACTTTTTGCGCATTCTTCTAACTCATCACTGAAGTCGACGAGCTAGATGAAAACCTTGAAGAAAAATTTCCAAGGCCTAGATAATCTTTAACAAAAATGTTTAGCTCCAATTTTGAGCTAATTAGTTCAAGCTTGAACTTCTGACATCATTGCACTAATCTTTGAGAGACCTTCTCACCTATAGGATGTTCAAAGGTCTTCATGAAAAAGTGGTTCGAAATTGTCATTTGTTCTCACAGAATTCAAGTCACTGATAATGAAGAATATATCAGAGGTAAAATTGTAGCCATACTGGTGGGGACACCACGATCGACCGTCGATTCATTCCCGACAGAATTTACCGTCGACGGCCGAGATCTAGCCATGCTGCTTCGATTTAGATTAATTGACTATTAGGACAGATTGGGAAAGATGGATGTTGCGGATCGCTGACTCGATGGATTGGATTCCATTTTGGGATGATTTTATTTTTCACATTTATTTTGTAATAGTTGCTTCTATTTCAGTGATCATTATTTTAGGCATGTTATCTAGTATTTCCTCGTTTGTGTGAGAAATTTATTACAGTATGTATTTTTCTTTATTGAGTCAGTCTGTATAGCGGCCTATATAAACGCCCCCCAGTTACTCTTATTTCTTTAATGCTGAATAAATCTGATTTGTGTTTCCTTTGGGATTATTTGATTCTGGAATGAATCGATATCCTGGATAGGGAAGGGCTTGGGCCTTGGGAGAGAATCCCTAAACTCCACCCGCTCCAGCTCCTCCCCTCCGAGTTCAATTCCATTCATCTTGCACCCCCAGCATTCACCTTGACTTCTCGTACAGTTCCTTCAGACGCACCTGCTCTCCGACCGTGCACGTCTCTGCACGGCCTGCGCACACCCCAGCTCCACCTGCGCACGCCCTAGCTCCACCTGCGCGTGCGATGCCCTCGCAGTTCGCTNCGCCCGTCGCGCCTGCGCGCCTGCTTCGCTCGGTCCAACGCGTCCGCCTTGCCCGATTCGCCTGTTTCGCGAGCGCCCGAGCGCCCTACTGCCTTATTTTGAAACAAATTACATTTTGGTCCCTAGATTCTCTTACTTAGGTACAAATTTCGACAAAACTTCTAACCTGGTAAAATCGAATAATCTGGATTTTTATGCTCGCTTGTGATTTGCTCGAATTTGTTCCACCTGTGCGACCATTCATTATTGAGCGAATTTAAATTACTGTTGGTTAAATATTGTGAGACCCACAATCCTGTTCCCTATTTCTGATTTATTGAAAACCGGATTGCGCCCTAATCTGAATTGGTAATTTTTCAATTACCTTCGATCTAATTTATTTAAAATTTTAAAAGTAATTGGTTTTGCGGGCTTAATTAATTTCTCAGTCATCACAAAATTATTCCCTGATATTCAAGCATTAGTTTGTGAAAATTTGCTTTATAAAAGTGCTGATCTCTAAACTGCATCATCGTTCATCCGTCCCGCATCACATACAAGGAGCATAAGAAGAAAACTGTCTAACCTTTATTCCTCCTTTCTCCTCCTCCACTTGACCTTTGAAAAGAGCTGTGAGAGCCCTAGCACCAACGCCCACAACAACAATATCAGCTGCGAGAACTCTCCCATCTTTTAGTTTAACTGATTTCACCTGATACAGCAAAACACTATCAATATAAATTATAAAAAATGGGCTTTGTTATCGTTCACCTTGTGCATAAAGTCTTACATCTCCATTGGCATCAGAATCAAACCCAACAACTACTGTACCCTTGATAATTTTTACCCCCTTATTAGCATAATAGGTCTCATAGAACGCAGCAATTTCTGCAGTGAAAAGTCGAGGCACTACAAGAAGCAAGCTAAAAAATTAGACATCTTTATTGTTTCTATAGTAAAAACTTCACAGTGCCAGGTCATCTAAATGGACGACTCACAAGTAACAGGAATGGATCAAGGTGATGTCATAAAAAATGAAGGGAAAATTACATGCAAGCCACATACATTTAGCTATTTTACATATTTAACACTTAAATACTTAATATTACATATTGACTATAAAAATCATATAAAAATTACAACTCGTGCATAATTCAAGCCACAAAGTTATACATATGTAACAAAGGTTATAATTTTCATATGATTTTTGTAAACAATATATAACATTAAATATTTGGGTGTCAAATATATAAAATAGTTAGATTTTAGTGACATGTATGTAATTGCCACAAAAACTAAATGCTTGCTTGGCTATGTACAATAACAACATTAGTAGAAGAGTGATACTTAACTGCACCAAGGTTCAGGGTACACCATGGTGACATCAAAATCATTGATCCTCATTGCTGCACTCAGTTCAAGACCAATATAACCACCACCAACAATCACAGCCATGCCATTCTTTTTTGTATGGATTGCTGCTACAAGCTTATCAGCATCTTCAATCTCTCTCAGGTAGAATATATTGTTAGCATTTGCACCTTGAACACCAAAATCAGACACCTTTAAAACCTGCACAATCATGATTAACACAATAAAAGCTAGACTGGAAGAGAAAGGCGTGTCGCAGAAGTAGCTTGATTCTTTGGAATGACCAACTGATTGTAAAACAAAACCTACAAAGCCTATGTTGCTGCTCGCATATGCGTTACAGATAAGCAGACCTTTTCAATATGTAATTATGAAAATGTACATTAAAGAAAACAAAATTCACCATAGCTGCTGAAGCTTATGCATTCTGATCATAAATGTAATTTATTTCTGTCTCCTTCGCTTTCTCAGCTTCTAGCCATATCTAGTTGGTAAGGTCTTACAACATCCAGTTTACTTCTTTACCACTTACCGTGGAACCTGTAGCAATGATCAAAATGTCATAGGAGAAGGTTGTTCCAATTGCGCTTGTCAGAATCTTTGAAGAAGCCTTTATGATCTCTGTGCTTAATATGACATCTATTCCTGCAGACAACAATAGATTGTGTGATCAGTAATCCAAAAAAAAATGCTAAAATGGTCTGTATAATTCTTTTACCATGGAGAAAAAAGACTGTTCAGGCCATTTGTTTAGGCCATTATTAGCGCACAACGGAAAACTATAGAAAAGAAACATCATAAAAACCCAGAGAATCAAAATAACAATCTAATAAGCAAGATCACACAAGTAAAACAAAGATGAGAGGAGATGAACAATAAGATTTTACATGGAAATAATTGCGGGAAAACTATGGATAGAACGGAGGAGAATCTTGACTAAATCAAGAACAAATGCAAGAGAAGTACGAAGGAGCAAGATGAGCTCCAACACATCTACACACAAAGCTAGTAGAGAGACACTTGTAAGCCCTAAAATTATCTCCTTATATATTCAAGAAAGGAGGTGGCATTAGTTCTTGATCTTCCAACATTACCCTACTTCTAGCAGGTGATTATGCCCTTTTGGCACGATTGCAATATGTCATTTCCTAAATTAGTATGAAGAATAAGTGGTGTCAAAGAACACCAAGACGAAGAGCCCTAATATAAGACTTTGAGGAATTTCCTGTAGAATAGAGAACTTAAGTTGAAATGCTCATCTTTTAGACTTAAAACATTTTTAACTTTCAAATTCAACTCCTTTTAGTAGATTATCCAGAACTAGACTCACTTCTCTTGGCTTTTCTATAAATAGACCAAATATCGAATAAGTCTATTTGTCTTTTCTTTTGTTAACCTTGTTATTGAATAAAATGATCCAAGTTAAAAATTAATGACCATTATCAACCACATGCTTGAATGAATATTGAGATAACAATAAGTTACATGTTGATTTTCTTCTAATCAGTATAATGTTAAAAAGAGTTTTTTAATATTTGCTACAACAAACTTGCCTAATTACGTCTAAACCCTCAAGACTCATAAATTACATATGCAACACTCAAAAGTTAACAAATTTCAATTACACATTTTAAGTATAAAAAAGTGCAGGTTAAGAGGAACTAACTATTAACTTTAATGAATTTTTCTGTTTTAATTTTCAAGCTTACATACAAGATGACGTGTTAGTAACTTTTGATGAGCTAATTTAGCTCAATTAAAATCAATTATAACAAGTGCAAATTAAGAGAAATATTCTATTAACTTTAATAAATTTCTCTTTTTAATCTTCAAGCTCGCATACAAGATGGCATGTTTAAATTTTTTGATTAGTTAATTTAGCTCAATTAGAAATAATTACTATTTTGTTTACATGAAAATGTTATAATTAAACTTTGTTAACATCATGAAATCCATAACCAAGCTCATCTTTATAACAATACTCATTGAGAATTTGCATACTAGGAATCCAAATCACAAATGTTACAGCAAAAAAAACATGTTCTATTTTTCTCCCTTCTTTTTTCTAGATGCACATGCCTACATTATAGAAGGAAAAGAAAAACATTTAAATATGCTAGAATAACTTAATGTCCTTTGACAGTGTAGCTTCCTGGAACTAAAATCCTCTCCCTTTCAAGAAGCTTTTAAATCTTTCATCATTATGTGGCCCATTGCCCTCATAAAGAACCTGATAATGAAATATAGTTCTTAAAGCTGGAGAGATTCATAATCAATAATATTACAAGTGAATGTGTTAAGATGACAATAGGGACGAAGTTTACAATCAATGAACCTAAAGAAAATATATTCAAATAGCTTAATTAACCAAAGTCATAAGCACTAACACTACCAATCAGTCTAGTGGGTTGAAAAATATAATTACATATAATAGATGGTGTTTCAGATTGTTTTTCAATTCTAGTAATATTTAGAAAATATAGCTATGTTGAGAAACAATAAGAAGTTTCCACCTAATTAGCATGCAAAAAGAAGCAAAAGAATGTTAGCTGAATGCACCTTTTTCTTCGTACCATTCTGGAAGAAGCCTTTCTCCTCCACTACCAACACACACGTGAAAACCTGGGAGTCTTGCAGCCCCTAGCAATAACAAACACAAAAGTACCATTAGGAATAAAAATTAAAGGAAACTTAACAAACAAAGCAATTTGAGCTTGTTAATAAATAACAGTATTTAACAAATGAAGAAGAGGAATGTCGATGTTGGAAAAAGTAGGTAAACTTTTCCAAATGACAAATAGAAATCAAAAACCAGATAAGAATCTTTAACAAGTTAAAATGAGAAAAAAAATCCAATCGTTAACAACTGATACTAGCTATAACATATTTCAATCTGCTCTACAATTATTTTGAATGCTTTTCTTTTGTCAAATTAATTTAATAGATCAAAAAAATTTAATAGTTAAGTAGTAGAAAACCAACGTTTACATTTACTATAATGCAACATATTATCTCTTTTAGACATTAGCTCAAAAATAAGCTATGGAGAAAAAAACATAGGTTACTGTTAACACGTGGATCCTGCGCTGCATCTCGGCCGTACACGTGGCGTCTGGCTGACCTCCAGTCACTTTCATTCATTTGCTAATTCCTCTATTCTCGCAGGTTCTTGACCCTAACCCCGGCCACGAGGGTCCGTCTAGCCTCGTCCACGACAAGCCAGGATCATCCTGGGTAACGTCGGGCACGAGATTACAAAGCGGTGCCTGTCACAATCAGCTTGACCCGACCGCATCGTTTTCCGTACAAAGCACTTTTTTCAGACCCACAAACCAAGGATCCGCATGCCTCAACCATCACGGATCCCCAGAAGAAGTACCAAATATTAAAGGATAGCACCCTTCTCTCGCGGCTTCCGGTCCCTCCGGCGGCCGGCAAGCGGCGCAAGCCCAGAGTTTGTCCACCTCCTTTTCTCCGGAAAACCAGGATGAAGCTGGATCACCCACTGCCTACAAATACCTCTGAATAGTCCTCAGTGAGGGAGGACGGACCACAAAGAGCAAACAAAGGCAGACCTCTGAGATTCCTCCACCCTCATTGTATTAGAGCCCCAAATGAGGAGCTCTCTCTCCCTCTCTCTCTCCCCCCCTAAACATTGTTTTAGCCTTAACGGCTATCTTTTCTCTTAGTGAAACTCCTTCGCTGATCGCTCGGTGGACGTAGGGGATTTTCTCCCTGAACCACCTTAAACCTCGGTGTGTTGTTCTGGATACTCTTTACTCTCTCTTAAACTTAACCATCAGGCCTATAACCCTCTACGCGCCGCCGTCTCCCGGAACTCTCTCTCTTTTGGTGTTTCTTGGGTCCCCTACATCCTACGTCAATAGTTACTAACCCAGGCAAGTTTGCTGATCAGGGCATTTTGCATTGATTGTACATTCATTTATTAGGCTATCATCAACAAGACAAGGACGCACAAACAATCATGAATCATAGTTGTACTCGCTTTGGTAAACATAAAGTGAGACAAAATTTGACTGAGGCTTGATAACTACATCAGATCTTCTTTCATAAATTGCCTGTTGTACTCGCTTTGGTAAACATAAAGTGAGACAAATTTTGACTGAGGCTTGATAACTACATCATATCTTCTTTCATAAATTGCCTGACGTACCTTGAGGAAAAAGGTATGCCTTGCTGAGAGCTGGTCGTTCATAAGGAGCAACCTGAAAAAACAGAAAACAGCAAACCAATAGCCTATAAAAAAGACTAAAAAAACGAAGCACCATCTCTATAGCGACGAACAAAGCAAGAGACTTCAAGAATTACAAAAAAAACAACACATCTTTGAGCTCTGCTTGGCAACGCCGCAACAGGCTAAAAAACATAGTCTATTTTAGTCATGGCCAAAATTAATTATTTTATTTCACATTCAACACAATTTTTAATATAACTAACTCACTTTATTTCATATCATACATTTTTCTAAAACTTTTCACAAAAAAATTTCAAATCATTTTTTTTACTTCAATCAAACAAAGCCTAAGAGGATCAGAAAAGACTGCACTGTAAAACTTTTATAAGTTTGTTAAAGTTCTTGTTATCAACTTACCTCAAAACTTAAGCTAGTACGCTATAGCTTAGAAATAATTTAATATTCTAACACACCGCCTCATTTGCTTGGCGCGTGGAGTTTAGTATAAGTATAATTGGGGGTCATCAAGGTATGAACTTTAGACCTCTAGTTATGATACCATGTTAGAAATGCTAGTTACCAACTGACCTAAAATCTTAAGCTAGCAAGCTATAGCTCAAAAGTAATTCTACATTCTAACAAGGTTATTAAGTAAACTAGTCTACCTGTAATTGTTTAACAAACATAAATACAGATTTTTTAGGATACAAACTAAGTCTGTTGGACTAACATAAAATCCAATTACCACAAAATCAAGTCTACCCATCAACTATAAAGCACAACACGACACGGAGATATGAAGACATGACACCGTGCGATACGGCGACATAATGATTTTCTAAAACATAGGACACAAATACGGCATGACATGTCAAATACAATAATAATAAAATTAACAATTTATACTTAAAAAATATATAAAACATCAAATAAATTTGAAATTTTAAATATAAACTTCTAAGTAGCACAAAAAAATGAGAACTTGAGAAGAGATATCGTCAGCATTGAAGTAATTTGGAATGTAAATTTAGGGTTTACTTTGCAAAGTGAGTGGGAGAATAAAAAAATAATAATTTTACTTGGCAGGACAACCACGACAAGTATGATAATAAGAAGAGGTAAGGGCTCTTGGCGTTGAGTATGAGAGAAGGATAGAGGTCAACAAACTTTTTGCGATTGATTTATTTTTGTAAGACCTGAGGGTAGCAAGAGAGGAAGAAATTTGATTTAGTTTAGTTAATTTAAAACTTTGACTTATATTAAATAAAAAGGGTAATTCTATTTAGGCACCTGAGATTTGTCTAATTTACTATAAAGGTTCACAAACGTCAAAACGTGTCGTCCAGGTCCACAATAATTACTATATAGTTCACCAGAGCCCTGGTTATTTTTAAAAAACTTTCAGTCAGGTCCAACATAACGTTTTCCTTTTAAAATACCGTTATTTCATAATAAAATAAAATAAAATATTTTTTCAATTACTATTTTACCACTCGCACGCAGTGCATCCGCGCACAAGTCACTTGCGCATGGCCTCGAGCGCCGGCAGCCGCCAGTGTCCACGCACAGGAGGTTGGCACCATGCGGCCGCCGCATCCTCGCAGCATCCACGTGCAGCCTCGCGCACCGACGTCCGCGCGGCACTCTGGCATCCTCTCGCAAGCAGCTGCAGTGCACCCGTGCGCAGGCTGCCTGCACGAGGCCTCATGCGCAGGGCGTCCGCGAGGGGCGGCACGCAAGAAAGGATATTTTGAAAATTAATGGATTAAGGAAAGATATTTTTGTCTCGTTTATAATATATAACAGATTCTGTTAAGGAGAGACTAAAATGTCCCATATAATATTTTTTGTGCGCCTGAATGGCATGCTTTAAGATTTTTGAACTTTTGTGTTTAAGTGAGTAAACCTCAGGGGCCTAAATAGAATAATCCCTAAATAAAATTTTAATAAAAATAAGATATAGATCTTTAGCTTTATTAGATAAAAAGTTAATAATAATAAAAAATTTAAATATTAATAAAAAGAATAAAAAAAAAGGCAAATGTGTTAATAGATTTTAATTTTATATTTAATATTATTAAAAAATATAATATTAATAAATAAATTTAACATTAATATTAAATGTGATCAATTCTATCACATATGTGTCCCAAAAGTGTCATGCATCTCAGAAATGTCCAAAAAGTGTCTCAAAAATATCCTAAGGTGTCGTGGAGTGTCTTCACGTATCTAATAAGTATTTTTTATTTTTTAATGTTATTTTATTACTACACGCCATATGGCATGTTTGACGCAGTATCCCTGCATGTCCTCACGTGTCCCCAGTGTTCGTATATCCAACACGAACACAGCGTAATTTTTTGAAGTGTCTATACTTCATATCCCATCAAACATGCATACAAAATAATATTTAAAACGCCATATAAATACCACTCCATGTACCACTAGAACCGGAAGAATGCACATAACAATACTAATGCCACTGCACCACAATCATCAGAAAGAATTAGACAGATAAGCCAGCAACTGAATCATCCTGAAGTAGATACAAGGAGACTGAGCAAATATCCCAATACATACCGCCTCCTTCGAGATGATAGCTAGTTCTCCTGGTTTGAGGCCTTGCCTGGAGAACTCCCTGGCGGCATATCCCTACAGAAATCAAAACAAAAAATAATATTCCAAGAGAATAAGCAATAATCAAATTCAAACAACAGAAAAATATAGAAGACATCACAAATAACATGAAACAGAATCTCTACAGAGGAGCAGCTCTAAGTTCTTTGGAGGAGGCCGCCAGTGGCTCATAAACAGAACCTTTAGAACTCACCGCCGAAACGCCGCCGCCGAGGATGACGTATTTGAAATGCTTTTCCAACATGGGTGTGCCGGCTGAGGAGTCGGCTTCCCGAGATCGGGAGCAGAAACCGGTAAGGAGCTGTCCCAGCTTTACCTCTTTCGCTTCTCCCCAAAATCGAAAGGTGTAGTCAGGAATTAGAGGAGACGACGCGGCTCCATTTATGCAGAAGAGTGGAGGTTTAGAGCGTAGAGCGTAGAGCGTAGAGGGGGTAGTGAGGCCGATGGCATGTTACTCCCCGCTTCAAAGAGCCCGGCACCGCGCAGGGCAGAGGACAAAGGAGAAGCGTCGGGGTATTCCCTGTCCACGCGGCGAGTTAAGATACGATCATCACCGATCACCGCCTGATCATCGACCGTCTGCTTAACCGCAAAAAACGCTCGTCGTCGGAGGGAAATGCCATCGCCATTTGCCCATGACAAGACCATTTAATCGACTTCCCTGAGTTCCCTGTGTATTGTCATTTACGTATTGGTCTTCAATTTTTTAAGTTCAATTAAATTTAAGAACTTTTATAAATTTTAAATTGGTCCCTCAACTTATCAATGCGCTTCAATTAGGTCCTAACTGATAAAAATGGTTACTTTTTATTAAAATTTTATTAAGAGTTTTTTTTCAAATAAAATTTAAGAATTATAAAGATAGGTTTCCTTTATCTTTAATTTCATTACATCATGTACTAAAATTATTTTGTCTTTCTTTTTCTATCAACAAGACAACAACTACACCATATAAAAAAATAATACTAACAATAACTACCACTTTCTACTATTTAATAATAATCCAGCAAAGACGATTAGTGGACGAGCTAAATTTTCTAACTCATTCTTATAATAAAATTTAATAACTTACCAATATTATTTTGGGGAATTTACATACAGAACATTAAATTCGTCACAAATTACGCATTTCATCATCGTTTAGTAATATTACGCATATCACACTCTGCTTATGTTGGCTATCATTATAATAAAAATGTAAAACCCATAAGCAGAGTGTGATATGCGTAATATTTACTAAACGATGGTGAAATGCGTAATTTGTGATGAATTCAGTGTTCTGTATGTAAATCCCCCTATTATTTTGCATGCTATTTCATTTCTTTAAAAGAAGAATTAATTAGCTGGTAATACATTATTTTAAAAACTGCATTTGATAGACCTTTACAATTGTGCCAACTTACAGAAAAAATAATAATAAGATACTTAATTTAATTAACCAAAAAAATAGGGACCTGTGTGTAAAATCTGTGGAATCTAAAAGTAATTAACAACCTTACCTTCACTAAATTTGAAAAGAAAGATAATTAGGATTGACTTTATGATTTGCCAAATTAATTGTGATTAATAAAATTAAGGGACATGAATTTAGTGAGATGACCTAAGTTTCATTGTGTTTCTTTAGTAACATATGTAAGTATATAACTCGGCTCTTAAGCCTCCGTTTATTATTAAAAAAATGAAATTTTCATTTTATTTTTTTTTTTAAGCATCAATTTTTAGAAGTGCTGATATGAATGTCGAACATGGCGAATATGTTATTTGAAATTTGAGATGATTGGACATCATTCATCAACTCAAGATGATCTTTTTTGGGGTGGTCATTTTCTTATTTCTTTCGCGAATTTGAATTTATGCGTATTATTTATTCAATTAATTTAGATATTTGGGGTCCTTTTATATTAGAACTCTAAACTAATTACTATTTTGTAATTGGCTAAAAGATAATTTTCATAATTATTTAAGATACGAAATTTTATAGAATATATTTTATCATACATGACACATGATTACCTACTTAATTAGAGCTGCCATTATATTGCAATTAAAGGGTTAAGTGTTGACATTTTTGTTACAAAATAGTGGTCTATATAATAACTATGCCATAATAGGTAATCATATTATTATCTCAAAATCATGTCAAAAATATTGAAGATTATATTTCCCAAAAGAGAATTTAAGAGGTATGAGGTTTGCAAATGAACAATATCCTACTATATCCTTTATTCAAAAAAAAAAAAAAGACTCTCTCTAAAATGAAAAATATAATGTGCCACATAACAGCACATTAAAACGCTTTATTCTTTATTCTTTATTCTTTATTCTTTATTCTTTATTCGTTATTCTCCTTTATTTAAATTCCTTTATTCCAGATTCTTATTGTTTTTTTTTAATAAAAGATTATTTTTGTTATTTAAATATGGAGATCTTGCTTCATGCAGCTGCCTGTATAATAATAAATATTCTTCAATTATAGTTTGGTTTAAACAAAAAATAATGTGAATTCTTTCTCAAATAATAATAATAATGTGCATTATTTTAGTTCAGTGAAAAAAGAATTTGTCTAAATAATAATAATAATAATAATTCTGATCAAAGTGAAAGTATGGCCTCTCTTGTTGGGCCTGTTATGGGCTGCAATGGGCCCAATTGCGTTAATTTTCCATTTTCTTTGAGCTGTGCATCTCTTTCCCATCTAATGTCATGAGAGTCAAATAAGAAAGAGAAAAAAGCTTTTGAATATATTATTGTTTATGTATACTATTTGAGAAACATTTTGTTGAATGGTACTTAAATATTTATGCTATTTAAATGTAAAAATAATATAGACGTTTATGTAATTTTTTTTTGAAATTATTATTGTCTAATTTAATATTTTATATTAAAAAATAAAAAATCAACTTAAAATGATCTTCAACTTTTAAAAAAATTAAAATAAAATAATATTTTATTTTTTATATTTAATAAATAAATTTTAATATAAAAAATTTATTTTATATCACATCCAATATAATTTTTAATACACCACTTTATTTTATATCATACATAATTTTAATATAACTAATTTTATTTTTCGTCATACACATATCTATATATATATATATATATAATTTTTTTTCATCATAACAATTTTTTATTATAATTTTTTTTTAAAATATGGCCATAGCCATGGTCATTTGGCTTTATATAGTCCAAAATTTTAAAACTCGATTTCGCTACAAAATGAAAGTATTGGTTTCCGCAATTTCGACGATTTCAATACTCTAATTATTAATAATATTATTATGACTTAAAGAATCTGCATTCAGTACTCATAACCGTGTGTCGAGAATTGAACAAGAATAAGTGAGCGAAAAACTGCATTCTTTATGTATAACACCACTGAACCAGCATAAAAAAATATGAAATACTATTGAACCAAATAATTTGTAAATGTTAGGTCGCATGCACATTCAAAAATAACGAAGGGAAAAAAAAAATGTAGTTCTTGAAATGGTTTCACGTCACTGTAAAATGGAGGTTTTAACTGGAGGATCCATGAGAACACCTGAAGCTATTCGCTGCAAAATGCCTTGAAGAGAATGAGGAAGCTCACAAACTAGACAATAGGAAGCATGATCGAATTAAATTTGAGATAATTACCTACATGCCACATAATTTCATTTTATTTATACATTACTCATTCATTCTTAGTTAATTATGCTATGCACACTCAAAATATTATAAAATCTTACATACACACACTTTCACTTGTTTCCATTATAATGAGTAATTATAATTTTTTAATAACCTAACTATAGTTAGGTTACAAAAAATCTGAACCGTTCATCATATTATTTTAAGGATATTTAAATATATTTTGAGTGAAAATCTTAAAACTTTGATGTTTAGGTTGTAGTAAGGGAAGGAAACATCCGCGACGTGAATTAATTTTAGGACAGATCAGCGTTTTAGTGTGACATCGAGGAAGAAAAATAATATGTACTATTAAGGGTAAAAATATAATTTTAATGATTTACTAATGAAATAATTTTTTTTTCAAATAGATTTTGACTAAATTTTAACTTAAGTGTGTGTATGTAAGATTTTATAATATTTTTGAATGTGCATAGCGTAATTAACTAAGAATGAATGGGTAACGCATAAATAAAGTGAAATTGTGTGGCATGCAGGTAATTATCCCATTAAATTTTGACGCAACTGTAAATGAGAAGCATGATTCATTGGAGTGGGAGCAAGGGACTATAAAAAGACACTACTTAGTTTGCTTTGTTAAAAAAAATATGATGAATCACTTTTCTTAGGTATACAGAAAAAGGCTAACAAGTTGTCTCATTAGCAAAAAGGGAAAGTTACTCAAATATTATATAAAAGGTGACGGTTTTGAGGTTATCGCACCTCTTCAATCAACGGAGGTGAACTTATTGCTCATAGGATCACACATCCAAGACATAAAGGAAGACATGGCTTCATTTGACAACTACTGACCACTTTAATTACATACATCAAGAAGGCAACCAAGTAGCGCATAAGCTAGTTCGCTATGCTCTGAACATCACAACGTCAAAATCTTGGATGAAATCCTCACCAAGTTTCATTCAGCATAAACTTAGTTTTGACTGTAATTCTTGTAATGTGCTTCTTATTTGATTATTTTTTGATCTCTTGAATCAAAAAAAAAAATGGAGGGCTAAAATCTCATTAGAGTGAGAGAGTCCTCCAAGAGACACGACATTATAAAAAGTACAAAATAATGATTAATGAAAAATGAATTCTAACAAGAGAATATTTAAACATGATACTAAGTTTTATGTAAAAAATATGTTATATAGGAGAAAAAAATACATAGAAAAGAAGCGAGATGGTTCACCATGTATACAAGAGTATATGATTCTATTGTTGTTATATATACCAAGTGTAAAGAAAATAACAAAGATGACCAATTTGAAATTTTCATTTTGCCTTAGGAGCTACACTTGATCGAAGGAGGTCAACAGCATTACTGTCTGAGAGCAGGGAGGGACGGAGGTTAAGAGGAGGGGTAGGAAGGGTACATGTTCAATAGAAGAGAAGAAGAGAGGTAGGGAGTTCAAGTATTTAAGTGGAGGGAGGGATGGAGTTTGTTGGTGAGCACAAATTATTAGTTTCTCCATTATAATTATAATTTAATCATATATTTTATAATGTTTGTCGTATATTTAAATTAATAATAAACTAATTCTTTTATCAAGTTTAATATATGTAGATTTTTAGTTTTAAAGTTTTTAAAGTAGAATAAGCAAGGGATTAAGGAAATTAAATTTTAAATTTTTGTTAAAATTAAAAAAAATATTGAATATATAAAAATATAATGATCTTTCAAAATATATATTTAAAAGATTTAAATTATCCAAAAATAATTAAATTTTACATTTTTATATGAAAATACCAGCAAAAAATTAAAATTCTAAAGAAGAAACTAAAATTGTTACACTTTTATAATTTTAGAGATTAAAATTATAATTTGAAAATTGAGATCAATTTACAATTTGTTTTTGACTTCAAAAACTTAGATGCAATTTACTCTTAATTTTATGTGAGAATTGATTTTTGGAACAGTTGTATTATAATAATTGTAATATAATTATACAATTGTTTTTTAAAAAATTATTAAAAAAAAACTATGCCACAATTACTTTCACGGAAAATAATAACTGTTGTTGAAAATAATTGTATAGATTCCGTTCATTCACCTAAATTGCATTTGATTCAATGTTATTATAATAACATTATACTATATTATTTGAAAAATTAATTATTTAATTTAATAAGATTCATAAAAGTATAAAATTATTACTCAAAATTAGATAATTAAAATAATAATGAATAAGGGAAGTCAGAACAAAAATAATTTTAGAATTTTAATTATTTTAATTTCTTAATTATGATATATTTATTTCTCATTCTATTCTTTCATATATATCCACATATCCACCTTGACATCCTCATTTCTATAATATTTATTTTATTTATATATTTTCTCTTTACAAGCTAACATTCAGTACCATACATTCTTATTAGTATTACTATAATTTTATAAAATTTATTTTTGTATGTAATTTTTTAATTATATTAAATCAATTAATCATAAATTACTACATAATATATCACACTGATATTTACAATACACTGAATTAAACGCCTCCTAACATGAATTTGAATCTAACAATTCTATCTCGACTGTGAGTTGTAATTTTTTTTTTTTTGGGAAACTAATCGTTCCATTCAACTTCTGCAATAACTAAATTCTAGAATAAAAATGTGTATATATATATATATATGAACAAAGATAATTTTAAATTAATATTTTTAATTTATAAAAAATAGCTAAGAAATAATTATTGGTTGAATTAACAAAAAAAAAGATTATTCCACGAAATATATAATAAAATTTTTTATAAAATAATTATTACATCAAAATAAAACATAATAATAAAGTTAAAATGTAACAATAATTTCATTCAAATAAGCGCACACTCGTAGAATTTAAAAATATTTATTTCTAAATTGTTTAGGTTAATTAAATAAAAATAAAAATAATTATAATAATCTGAAATAAAGTTCGATTAAATCTTGAAATTCAACCTCAAATGAATAGCAAATTGAGATGTCAGTCAGATCACAGATGCGGCTCGTGATGAACTGAAGAAGCCTACAAATTTTGCACAAAATCCGACACAACCAAAATTATCACAACAGAAACGTAGAAGATAAATTTACACACAACTCAAATACGAAGCATGAAGCAACACTAGAGAGAAAGTAGAAACAATACCAAACAACCGGACCCTCCAACATCTGCCGTCTTCTTCTCCATATCTTACACCAAAAGCCACTCAGAAAAGAACTGGCATCACCGGACATCATCTTCCTCTATGCGCTGCTGCTGCTGGTCTCTGACAGGGAACCATTAAGCCTGCACAGTACACTCGTCGGCGACGGAGTTGATGCAGTCGACGACCGGAGAGCCTCAGCGAGAGGACCACCCATCGCCGCCTCCCCACCTTGGCTCCCCCACCCAGACCAGTTTCCTGCATGAAGCATGACTCTTCCATCCCCGTCTTTGTTCCTGCCAATTCCAGTTGATAACTTGAGGGAGTAATCCGAAGAAGAGTCCCCTGGAATAGAGATGGAGAGATTCGTGTTGGATTCTTGTTCGGATCTCGGCCAATCATCGAAAAATCTTCTGAGGATTCGCCCGTCTGGCCTGCCCCCTTGCATTTCCTTCTTTTCTGTTAGGCTAGAACAGAGGCCTCCTACGCTGCAGCCTTCCATATCTTTGTTGCACAGAGGTCTAGAGAAAGAAAATTCCAGCACAAATTAATGTGAAAGGTCATTATATTTTCACATTTAAAGTATAAGTTCTCCTGGCTGTCAATATATTGTGATTAGCTTCATACAAAATCTAATCAATTGAGATGTGGTGAGCAAAGGCTTGATAGTGTGCAAATAACTGCAAATGTGAAGAGCTTGCAAGTTGGAGTCATTAATTAGGTACCTTCAGAACATTGGGCTCAATCAACATTCCTTAAGTGGGATTAGGTACCAACTTGGTAGGTCATTCATCCCTTCTATGAAGCTTATGCTTCTCATTTAATGGGTATTCGGCTGTAGATATACCAAAGCCATCTTTTAAATCTAATCTCCTTCCTTGATATGTAACAAAGCCACTTAGGGTAATGAAAATGCATCGAGTTATGGTTGATGAGAAATGGCCTACCTCTGATCAAGAGGAAGTATACCGAGAGCAGGTAAAGGCTCTGTTAGCATGAAATTGGTGTCCTTGTTCGTCATCAAAAAGGAAGGAAGAGCCATAGACTTCGAACCACTATCAGTGGTGGGCTTGGGGACTTCCACAAGCTTTCTTGAACGGTTTCTGCCACGGTGAACATGGCGCTCGCAGTACTTCTGCCCAGTAACCACATCCCTTGAGCATCGCCACTTCTTCCCATCTGTTCTCCGGCACCTTCCCGGCTCAGGGTCCGTCACATATCTCCCCCAGTAACCAGAATGCATCACTACATTTAAGAAAAACTTTGAAGGTTAGATGATAGTCAATCTCTGTTTGTTCTTCAATGTTCATTCCTCCGCTAAGCACTATTTGAAGGTCCATTTTCTAAATATGATGCGCTAATTTATCTATGTTTAATGCATTCCTGCTCTCTATTTCGTATATATGTAGTTACAAATCTTGAAAAACTATGTTTTTTGTTTTTAAAATTTCAGTTGCTGGACAGTAGTGCAGATGCGAGCACGCACTTAGAAGTTTTGAAGAAAAAGTATACCATAAGAAGGGGCATAAGCAGATCTATGTCCCTTTACCTACAGTGTCAAAATGTTCTGAGAAATAATGCTAAGCTATACAAATGCTCATATATTATATATAAAAGGTTAAGAGTAGAACCAAAACAAGCTGAAAACAGCAAAAAAATGTACAAAAAAGAAGCTAAAAGAAGAACAGGCTAGAACTTACTGGCTGGTTGAAGATGCTGGTATAGCATAGAGTTCTGATGGTAGTAAGGAGATAATGCTAGAAGACTCCTCTTTAATGGCAATATCAGTTCCAATGGAACAGAAGCTCCAGCCATCATATACTTGTATATCAAAGCCTGCAGCTCCAGCTCCTGCCATTGCGCAAAGCTGAAGCAACCTCCAAGCCCTAAGAAAACCCAAAAGAATAGAAGAAGAAATAAATAACAGAAACATCTCCCAAAAATGCATAAAAGATCGATCTAACACACATGGAAATCTATTTGGGTTAGATCCAATGAAGCCTTTGTTGGGTTCAGGAAAAAACAACGGCAGCGCGGCAGAGTCTGGTGACTGATCTGACAGTTTCTGATGGTTGCTTCTCCACTGCTGGAAGTCCATTACGGATTTGAAGAACAAAGAACCGAAGAGGAGTGCCGAAGTGACAATGGAGCTCCCCTCCTTGGGTTTTGATGATTGGGTTAACTTCGAAGAAGAGGATCTGTCCCTTCAGAAGGATGTTGTGACCGCTCGCTCTCTCTCTCTCTCTCTCCCCTTTATCTCTCTCTATCACTCTCCTCGAAGAAAAGGATCTAGAGACAGCAAGACAACAAAGATTGATACGAAGGGTGAAGGGTTTTGAAGAAATGAATAGAGAGTTCTTCGTCTTTCACTTGCTGCCGCATGTTGGGATGCTTTAGGCTTTAGCTGATGAAAATATCATAGAGAAACGAGAGAGAGAGAGAGAGAGAGAGAGAGAGGGTGGGGGTTGGGGCCCTGGGGGTGTTGGCGGAGGAAAAGGCATGGGACATGGGGGAAGGGGAAAGGTTAATACTGTTGAAGCCCATCTTTTGAGATAAGTCTATGGAGATGGAGCCAAGCAGCTCAGAGCCGTGGGCGGGTGGCAGTGAGCGTAAATGAGAGAATGTCAGGGGGGCTTGAACGTAATTAAATCCGGCAAAATAGTTAAATATCTGACTTAATAAAGGCTTTAACGCATTTAATAAGTAATAAATGCGATTTAATAGCTTTCTAAAAAATAAATTCAGATTTAATTACTTGAAAGACAGGTGAACGAACCGACACAACTAATAACAGCTCCGGTACGTGGTTTATTTGTAAGTTTAATAAATGTTGCTAAAAATTGTAAATCAAAAAAAAAAATGTTGCTAACAATTGCTTCTAGCCGCAGAAAATATTCTTATTTAGTTTAATAATTTTTATCGATTGATTAATGATACCTCGTGATCTGTAAATCGGCATCTGGAGCGTACATGTGGAGAGAAGCCCCAGTGACCAGACAAACGGTCAAGGCGAAAGGCAAATATTCTCCCCGAAGGCGAAAAACATCAAGACGAAGAGTCTCCAAGTCGAAGAGCCTCCAAGTCGAACATCCGTACCGGCATGACCGGCGGCCTACAGGATAGAGGGACAGTCCTTGAAGCTTCTTAGGTCATCCGACACGTCAGAGTCATAAGAAATTCAGATTATAAATTGTAACCCAACAGAGGAGATGGAGCCTTTTTTTTCTCTTTTTTGAGGCTTTTAATCTATTTCAAAGACCCTTCTTATTACCTTTGTAATACTCTTTTTCGATTAGTGAAGCTCATTTTGAAGTCGCCCAGAGTGTGGCGCCGTGATTTTTCATCCTACTGATTTTCACGTCTAAAAGCAATCTATTTTTGTTATTAACAATTAATATGCATTTTAATTTGCTTTCAGTATTTTTTTAATGATATGGCAAGTCAAACAAAATTAATAAAATATTTTCAAGTTAGGAATTTTCGTAACTAATTAATAACTATGATAGTATCTATTTAGCCATTTTATTATTTATAGAAAGCGTTTGGTTCATTGTTATTATGGTATTATGTCATATAATTTAAATGTTATGATATTTTGATATTATTTTTTAATTAATAATTCTATAATTTCATTAAAAATTATTTATGTATGTCATTAAATCAAATAATTATTTTTTCTAAATAACATAACATAACATAATATCAAGATAATATTGAACCAAAAGTCCCCTTAAAAAAATCATGTATAGACTTTTGATTCTTCAAAATACAAAAAAAAATTGTTAGCAAGAAAATGATATGAGAAAGCAAACGTGTCTAAGAAAAAAATAATAAAGTAAATAATAGAAAAGTAAAACAAAAGTAAATAAAGAAAAATGAAGTAAACTGCATCTTTTTTTTGAAAATATTTAAAGTAAAATATCATGATTAAATTTTCTTAAATATTTATTATATATGGTCGTCTTAAATATACTTGCTATAATTGCTTGATTCTTTATGTAGCTTTTCGTTACTATCTCATAGCATTTTTACATTATAAATCAAGCATCATCCTTTTAGAAAATAAATAATGTAGGTCAACATAACTGTGATACAAACTTGAGAGAACAAACTAATATAATACCATTTTATAACGAAGACTAAGAAGGATGGCAAGAGCAGACCAACAGTAGACAAAGTCAATGGAGCTGAGGCAGAAGAACTACGGAGATTGACGAGACTCAAGATGAAGCCAAGGTGCTGGAAATCTTACACCTTTAAAAGTAGTAAAATTGGATCTCAATAAAAAGTATAGCACGTGTCACTCACCGGTCTTCTAAGTCTTTGAGTTGAGATAAATCAAGTAAGTTAAGAGTCATCATACTTAGTAGTAAGGCTCAATAATGTAATTTTAATAGAATTCTTCTTTTTAGATGCAGGGATAGTCGCTGATCAAATCCATAGCCAAAGTGTATCACTATATATCATGAAACATCTTACGAGATGGGCACTATGACCAATCTTAAAGTAGTTAAGAGATCAATCTAAGTTTTCTTCATAGAACTGTTATGCTTTCAACATTGAAATATTTTTATTTTGCATCAACTATAAATGCGTACACATTTTCTCTCTCCAACTCAAATACAACCTTCAACCAAACGAGGGATATTATCGTAACTTTATTTTATATTCTAGATATTTGAGAAATCATCTACAACACAACTTACCTAAATCTTGAACTCAAACCTTATTCTAGGATGTCCCTTTTTGGGTTATACATAATCAAGTCGAGATGAGTTTAAGTTACCCATTTATAAATATTTATTTTATAAACAAGTCACCCAACCTAGTGGGATAAGAGCTTGGTAGTTGTTGTATTCTATAAACGAGTCAAGTTGATGGGTTTGGGTCAAGCTCAAGTCATTGATCTTGACCCATTTAATAATCAGGTCGAGTTTCGATTAATTGAGCAATCTAGATTGGGTCGGATTTGATCAGGTCAAATCCAACCCACTAACCTATTTTATCACCCCAATTTATGGCATGTAAGTAATTATCCCACAATTTTCTCTACTTATATTTCGCATATATAGTGATGAGGTAGAATTTGATACATGTAACATATGTACACTTATTCTAAATACTTATGCACAAACTAATATGTGTTTATTGAGATTTGCTCAACATTATTTTAATTTAGGCACAACATTAACGGAGCGTTTGGTTCAATATTATCTCGGTATTATGTCATGTTATCTAGAGAAAATAATTATTTAATTTAATAATATCTATAAATAATTTTTTATAAAATTATAAAATTATTAATTAAAAGATGATATATAGATATTATGACATCTAAATTACATGACATAACATCAAGATAGCAATGAACCAAACGCCCCTTAAATCATTTCAGCAGTGAACGTTAATGCAAGTATTTTTCATTTATTTAAATCATTTCTCGCAATTATATATACATTGTGGCAAATTAAAAATGCTGTTTTTATAATTAAGTTTATGATACTTAGCCCTGTTTGGCGCGAGGACTAAATCAGGATCAAAATAGTACTAATTTAAAAAACAACAATAATAATAATAAATAACTTTTTTTAATTATTTTATACAAATTCTAATATAAGATAACATTATTTTACTTCATATATTCAATAATTTTTAATAAAAATATCTACTTTATTTCACATTTTAGATTAAAATATTAGAATCGACTATTTTGGTCTAGGATGTGAAATAAAATAGATATTTTTATTGAAAATTATTGAGTATATGAGGTAAAATAATATTTCTTTTATTAGAATTTGTATAGAATGATTAAAAAAAATTATTTATTATTATTATTGTTGTTTTTTTTTAAGTAGTACCATTTTGATTTTTATCTTGGTCCTCACGTCAAACAGAGCAGAAATAATACACAAATAACTTTGAAAGAGTACTATATTACAACTTTATAGAACAGTATTGTAGAACTACATGCAGCACAATACAATTATTTGTGCGCCTTAAATGAAAAATGAAATTCAACTCAGTTATCATACATTTATATTCATGTTAAATATTGTACTCAAATATTTCATAAAGTTTTTCAAACAATTAAATACTATAAATTAAGGGTCTTTTTGGTTAATATTAATGTGATTGTATAAAGACGCAATTAAGTGTATTAGAATACTATACGTTTTCTCTGATCAGATCGTCTATTCGGCCACCAAATAAGTAGTTATTAAAATAAATATTTTTTCAAAAATATAGATATAACTTAAAATCATATTGGTATTAATTAGAAAAGGTATGATTTTATATAATACTTACTATTCCAAATAAATACCTATCAGATTTTAAGTTAAATTTTATTTTTTTGGATAAATATCTACTTGATCTGTTAGCCAAATGAACAATCTACTCAAAATGAACTGACAATCCAATATGCTACCTGATCTTTTGGTCGGCCAGTTGGACAGTTTGTTGATCTAATTTACAATTTAATACTATTTTTCCATGCGAAACAAGGCCCGCTCCCCTATGTGGCTTTCTGCAATTAGTGTTCAGAAGTTTGACATGGTTAGGAGTCCGAACCTAATAAGTTTTCCATCAAAGGACTGGACGATATTTAACCTATATTATTTTTTAATATATATTTATCTTAAAAATTATTATATAGCTAAATGTATCACATATAAAATAAAATTAATTTATTATATTAAAATTTATATAAGATGGTAAAATAAAATTATTAATTATATTAAATTATTTATAACATGACAGAATAAATATATTTTTGTTATCTAAAAATTATATTACATATAAAAATTTATTATTATTATTATTAGAAAAAAGCTATCATTTTTAACAAAAAATTACCTACAGTTTTTATAGTTTATCAATAATAATTATATTTTGATTTATATTTTTAAAACGTTTTACATACATTCTTAAATTAAAATTTTAGGAGCTTAATGGTTTTCTATTTGCTTTATTTTAGGTTTTTATTTTAAATCCTAGAGAACTAATTAGTGAAGAAATTTAAAAAATATTTAAAACTTAAGGGTATTTACCTACGGCATATATCATTTAGCTAGCTTTATTTATATATTACTCACTTATTCTTTGTTAATTACATTATGCACACTCAAAATATTATAAAATTTTACATATACACACTTTAACTTCTTTTAATTATAATAAGTAATCATAATTTTTCAATAACCTAAGTTATTGAACTCCATTGATTTTGATGATCATAATTACTTTAGGTTAAGTACTAATCCACTTCTAAGTATATTTTTATAGGCTATTCGTCAGTTAGAAGATGAATATTCTCAAGTCCAAATGAAGTGGAACTCACCATTTATTTTTTCTTATACTTCATAGGACTTAATGTAAACAAGTTAGTTTGCCAAGAGGGTTTACTCATTTTTCTTAGATATTTTCTCCTTCTTTTTACTTGTATTAGTAGGCCTAGAATATTATCTTATTTCATCTTTTAAGTAATTCAAAAATCTTTCAAATATCTCACCTTTTAAGCCAAAACTGTACAACCAGTCAATTTCACCAAATCGACCGGTTGGTTCTGTTGGGTCTGAACAGACCCGCCTAGTCCGCACAGAATCTTATTTGACCGTTGTTCCATTATTTTGGTTGTGCTTAAAGATATTATTTAGGGGGCGTTTGGTTCGTTGTTATTTTGGTATTATGTTATATAATCTAAATGTCATGACATCTAGATGTCATCTTTTAACTAATAATTTTATAATCTAATAGAAGATTATTTGTAGATGTCATTAAACTAAATAATTGTCTTCTCTAGATAATATAACATAACATAACATCAAGATAACATTGAACCAAACGCCCCCTTAATATTTTCAAATCTTTGTAATGTGTTATTTTTTCTTTTTATGAAAAATCCACAAAGCCCTTTTTTTCCCTCTTTTGTCTCTTTCCAAAAAAAAAAAAATATTGAGTTGACATTTCCATCCCATATCCTTTTGCTCAGATTTTTTGTACTTGTGCTGAGATATAGTAGTTTTTTTTAGCATATTTTAAGGGCAAAATAATCCTATGTGGCATCTCTTCATTTGTCCTCATGCTAAGTAACCACACATTAGTATTTTCATAATTTTTCTCACTCCAACTCTCTTATTTTTACTGTCATATTTTCTGGAATATGTTTCTAGAAAATCTAAAACTTTTTTATTGTTTCTTGAGCCCAAAAAATATCCAAAATGCCCTCCACTTGCCTTCCTCTTATTGGTCTTTGAATAGGATGTCGACATATGGCAATCTCTTATTGATTAGTTTGAATTAAGGGCATTTTATTTTAGTTAAATCAATTTTTCTTGCTGTCCAAACTGTAGAACTATACAACAGACACTTGCAGAATTTTTTCTAACTATTTTAAGCTCTCCTCTTAAGCTCTAAGTGTTCCCTAACTTCTTCCCTAACAAAAATTTGAATACACTCTTGAAGAAGTGATCATTGGAGAAACTTTTGGCTAGCAATCAAGCAAAACTCGAAGCTATATTTTTCCTTCTGCTGATAAACAACTTCAGGTTTTTCTGTTTCTGTTTCCTGCACTTGGGTTCTCTGAAATCAGCAAATTTGTGTTTTGAAAAAAATTTATTTGAGACTTTTTTGAAGTTTTCTTGCTCTTATTTGAAGACATTCTTGCTTAAGTATTCCAAGTTCTTAAAAATGATTTTTTCTCTTCAAGATCTAGCTTCTTTCGATTTTTAAACGAGTTGTTGGTAACTCATTTTCAATTTTCACGAGTTTTCTCTCTTAGCAAATCTCTACGCGTATAGAGCTCCTTATGTAATTTTCTTCTTGCTCTCAAGTTGTAATGTTAGCTAGCTAGACTAGCAACTCACTTCATTCTATTATTTTCTCCTTTGGTAGAGGTGTTTAGATTTTTCTATTAAGTGGAAAAATAGGTGGGTTAGAATTTTTCCCGTGTAAAAATTCATAGTAAGGTTTGGTCGGCTTTGGTTCCTAGAAAAAGTCGATGTGTTTGTAAGATTTAGTCGGCTTTGGTTTCTAGAAAAAATTGGTGAGATTGTAATCGGATTTGTTCGGCTTTGGTTCCCGTTAAAAAGTCAGTTTGCTAGTGGATTGAAATCCCACTTGAGGAGCGTGGGGAGTGGACTAGGCGGGAAGTCGAACCACTATAAATCGCTTGTGTATTTTTCTCTCCTTTTAATGCGGTAAAATTTGACCAATACATAAAATTATTAAATCTGATTTTAACTTAAAAATAAGCTCAAATTACTTTAATAAAATTGATTTATATAATATCTAAATCATATCTCTCACGATTTTTATCCTGAGTTGTCTTTGTGTTGATATTATTGTTTTGGTCTATTTGCCCAAATCAATCGATTTTTCTTTCTCTTTTTTCTGCACTGTTCATGTTCATCCGGTCTATTTGGTAAAATTGATCAATCTGTTTTTTGGTACTCTGTTTAACTTATAATTTGTTTCTCATCTATTTCAAATATTTGATTGTGCACGTTTTTACCTACTATTGATTTCGTAAGTACAATTTATTCAATTTTTTTATCCCAATTCACCACCCCTCTTGGGAAGGCCTAAGGGCCAACATAAGTATAGTTAAGTTACGAAAAATCTGAGTCATTTATCATATTATTTTAAAAATATTTAAATATATTTTAAGTAAAAAACCTAAAACCTTAATGTTTAGGTGGTGGCAAGGAAAGGAGACATCCGCGATGTGAATTCATTTTAGGATAGATGAATGCTTCAGTGTGACATTGAGGAAGAAAAAATAATATACTATTAAGGGTAAAAATATAATTTTAATGATTTACTAACGAAATATTTTTTGAATAGAGGGCGACTCAACCTTAAGTTGAAACTCAAGTGTGTATATATAAGCTTTATAATATTTTGAGTGTATATAGTGTAATTAACTAAGAATGAATGGATAATGAATAAATAAAACTAAATAGTGCGGCATGTAGGTAAATATCTCTAAACTTAATTGAAGGATTCAAAAAATTAGACTAAAATATAATTAATTGATAAATTGTAAGGACCAATCTGTAATTTAACTCTTTTTTTATGCTAGGGCATTGCCGCATTAGTACGTCTTGTGATAGTATGATTGCATTGTGGAAAGTAAACCGGCAATGACGAAAATACCCTACAATCATAGCTGTCAGCGGTTTCATTGAGAACTGATATTGCCTCAGATTATGATTGCATTATAAATCTTTAGATTCCATATTAATTTAATTCAATATATAAACAAAAAGAATTTAATGTGTTCTTGATCTAAACTATATCTAACTACTTTATTATCGATTCAAAAAGAATTTCCTTTTCTATTCATCCTCTGCTTAGGGTTTAATAGATCTACCAATCTGATTTCTTGACAATGAAACTGTCTGTGATGCCCATAGTTGAAGAAGGTAAAGAGTGATCGTCAGATGATATTCTAAGAAAAATGAATCACTGAGACAAAGTGTGGTGAGAAGTGCACATGAATGAATCATCCCACATGAAAAAAGAAGAGAGATCTTGAGTTGTATAAGTAGATAATGTGATCTCAAATGGTAGAGGCATTTTTTAGGACAAAACTATGAGGCAAATGATGAAAAACTTCATAGTTAAGCGTGCTTGTGATGGAGTAATACCGAGATAGATGAATAATACCTCTACAATGAGATCACGGGATGTTACAACATTGCTACCCCTCTGCCTCCTACCTGCTTCAGCTTCCTTCAATGTTTCACCTTGCCTCGATGTTCCGTCACTTCATGTAAGGTATTTTGCCGATTCGCCTCTCCTTTTCTGTGTTTCCGCTGATTCCCCTCTGTGGGTTTCCGCCCCTTTCTCTCTGTGGGTTCTGCCCCTCCCTCACATGAGTGAAAAGGCTCATGTGATGGAGCAAATATTTATTTTATATTATTATTATTATTATTTATTATTATTATTAATGGATAATTACTTACATATCACATCATTTAGTTTTATTTATGCTTTACCCATCCATTCTTAGTTAATTATGCTATGCACACTCAAAATATTATAAAATCTTACATACACACATTTTAACTTATTTTTATTATTATGAGTAATCATAATTTTTCAATAACCTAACTATAATTAGATTACAAAAAATCTGATCCGTTCATCATATTATTTTAAGGATATTTAAATATATTTTGAATGAAAATCCTAAAACCTTAATGTTTAGGTGGCGGCAAAGGAATGAGACATCTGCAACGTGAATTGATTTTAGGATAAATCAGCGCTTTAGTGTGGTATTGAGGAAGAGAAAAATATGTACCATTAAGAGTAAAAATATAATTTTAATGATTTACTAACAGAATTTTTTTTTTTAAATAGATTTTGATTAAGTTTTAACTCAAGTGTGTGTATGTAAGATTTTATAATATTTTGAGTGTGCATAGCATAATTAATTAAGAATGAATGTGTAAGGCATAAATAAAACTAAATTATGTGACATGTAGATAATTATCCCTATTATTAATATTTTAAATAAAAAATATATTTAAGATATTACAATTAAAATTAACTAAGTTCAAACTAACCTCACAAATAATAATTTATTTTTCAAACTCAATAATCAAGCCATTTTTGAACTTTTTTCTGAAACTTTTAATCAAGCAGTCTTCAACTGTCCATCCAACTCAATTATACCAACTATTGCCTTTTCCCATAAAAAAGAATTATTACCTTCCAAAAAAAAAAGAAACTTATTATGATCATCTGTTCAAATATTACAATGATAAAAAGTAATGGACAAACATGAAGTATATATTTTATCAAAAAAATATAAAGTATATGTAATGTAATAACTCGACAATTATCGTGTAATTAATTGTAAATATCATAAATTTTAATGTATTCAGGGCTTGATCTGAGAGCAAGCAAGTATTGCTCTGTTGCCTTACAAGGAGGCGAGCGAGTAGAGGGGGGTGAACAATCATCAACTGGAGAAGGATGATGATTAGCCACCTAGTGGGGATGCGGCAGCTATCAATCCATAGAAACAAAGCGCGAGAGTGAGTATGACGAAAGGCAGCAGACGAGAGCTCAAAGTTTTTCTATTTGCCCTAGAGGCCTATCTCAATGAGGGCCGGTTATGATACTCAATTTTACATCTCAATCGTACAATATGATTTAATAGTTTTTATTTTTGTAGTTATCAGTATTATTCACTAAATACATAATAATTTAAATATATCATAAAATTTAAAATTATCGTTATTTTAATATAACCTAAAAATTAGGCTGTAGTGCCTTTTGTATAATTAAATTAATTAACTGATTTTTATTTTAAAGGAATTATACATAATTGAAAGAAGAAGTAACGGCTATAATTTTAACAACTATATGTTATACAACATTTTTTGTAGCAAAAAAAATTTTCTTTTATAAAAACTTTACTTGAGAAATTTATATAATAAGACTTTCATCTTTTGTATAAGTATTAATAATAATTTCATAAAAATGATAAAGGCGAGAATTTCTCCTGCCAAAATCATAAAATATTTTGTAAGAGTAAACATCTGAATATTTTAATATTAACAACTAAATATTTTACTTCTGCTAATTTTCTTATTAAGTACTTAATATTATAGTAGTTTTTTAAGGTTGGTATTACCATTTAGTATAAAACTAAAATTTTAAAGCACAAAAATAATCCAATATTCCTTTTAATGATGTTCTAAAATTCAATGAGAGGGGCATACCCCTCTTTGTAATAATTTGTGCTTGAAATACTTTCTATTATAGCAACAGTCTTTATCACAGGACCTAGATAACATGATACTAAATAGTAAATGCATCTTTTAGGGTAAAACGTGGAGTTAATGATAGAAAATTCTATAATTAAATAAATTTTGAATGGAGCAATATTAGGATAGAAGACCTCCTGGGAAGTGCTAATTAAATTATATAGTTTTTTAAAATTATAGCAGGCAATATCTCTATATTTAAATAACGAAATATTATAATATGATGTCAGAGCCGATTTTCTATAATATGATTTGATTCAAGAATGAACCAAATAAAAGATGGTAGGTCTGTGACAATCCGGGACCAAAGAGAACAGGGAGTGATCACTATGATGATATTCATATGGGTGAATTAGAATTACCTGAATAAGGATTGACTCCTAGAAAGATTTTCGATGGAGGGAAAAAGAAATAAATTATTCTACATCTAAAAAAGAGAAAAAAATTTGAAATGTATAAGTAGATAAGAAGATAATATGATTCTAAATAGTAGTATTATCTTCTAAGACAAAACCAGAAAACTAGCAATGAGAAACTTTATAATTAAGTATGTTTGTCGTGGAATAGCACTGAGATGAGTAATCTCTTAGGAAGTATTCAAATCACGTATTTTCATAAAATTCAGACAATTTTTCTATATTTGGATAATATAATATTACAATCTTTGAAGATGATTATTTGATAAGAACTTTTTGATATTACTATTTTATTGTCGGTTACAGGCATGTGATTTTATGAAAATGGTGGGTGTAGTATAATATTATTATGATTTATATGACATGCATGCAAATGTTCTTAAAATAATAAAACTTTATCTAATTTTTTTTTATTTTAAAATCATTTTTAGAAAAAAATATTTTCATTATACAATTACTTTCATGTGTAATATGTATCTACAAATACCAACATGTATCATGATGTATATATTGAAGTAAATTCTTAAATTAATAGGATGCTTCAAACTTATTTATAAAATTTAAAATCTTTCACGTAAGTTCTTAAGATCAATTATACACTTCAAATTGGTTCATAAATTTTAAAATCTTTTTATGCAGGTTTTTAAGGTTGATAGGTGCTTCAAGTTGGTCCCTCATATTCTCTTACTTTTAAATTTTTTTGCTTCCTTGATCAAGGAGGGAGGCGAGAGACCAATATAAAATCAAACTACTAATCTTAGGAGCTTACGTGATATATTTTAAAATTTATTAACTAATTTAAAATGACTTATCTAAAGAACCTACTAAGAGCTTGTTTGATTTAGTGTTCAATTTAGATAAGAAAGAAAAAAATATTTTATTTTATAGAATTGATGTGAAAAAAAATTATTTTAATATTAAAAAGTATGTAGGATGTGAAATAAAATTAATTTTAAGATTAAAATTTATATTTGAGGCGAATTAAAATTAATTTTTAAAATTAGAATTTGTGTTGAATATGAAATAAAGTTATTAAATTTATAATAAATTTAAAATATTATTAAAATTAATTTTGCTTATTTTTTAGCTTTAGCCAAACAAGTACTAAAATTAAAATTTTTTAAAATTTATAAATTAGTTTAAAGAGTAATATCAATTTGAAGGACCCAGTCTAGTAATTTATCTTATATATATTTTCTTGAAATAATTTTTTTTTTTTTGATAAATCTTGAAATATATTTTACATTTTAATATTTATAGAACATAATATTTTGTTCACATTTTCTAGTAGAAATATTGAAGGCGACATTGGCTACGGCCAAAGCTTGCTACTAATTCGCAGGAAACGTCATCTTTCAAGGGGCCCACCAAACCGTTCACCAACTCCCATCATCCTCTCTCTTTCCTCTGTCCTTCTTCTCGATTCCCACTTTCTTCCCATTGCAAAATATTACTAATTTAAAAAAATAATAATAAAAAAAAATATATTTTTTAATTATTTTATACATATTTTAATATAAAAAATATTATTTTATTTTATATAATCAATAATTTTTAATAAAATAATTAATTTTATTTCACATTCTAAATTAAAATACTCGATTATTAGTTTTTAAACTAGTATTATTTTAATTTTAATTTTAGTCATTTGTCAAATAGGGCCTCACGTGAATTATTTTCGAAATGATGCAGCCTCCTAAATTTGTTCGTAAAATTTCTAAGATTTTTAAATATTAACTTTATTTATTAATTAAAAAAATAGTAAACTTCAAAAATTGTAGGCTTTGAGATTAGTTAGGATAAAAAATATAGAGCATTTGCAACATTAAGGACTCAAGTCAAAATTTTTAAAAAATTAGAATTAATTTGCAATATTATTCCAATCTTAGGGGATCAGACACTATTTATTCTATAATTGCGACTTTATATTATGCGTAGTATAATAAAAATATATACGATGTAATTTATCAAAATGAATAATATGTAAAATGATATCTCACTTAATAATAAAAATGCTATATATTCTTAATAATTAACTAAGAAATTGAACAGGAATAATTTAAAATGTAATTAATTAGTTAATTCAGTGAATTAAAATATTAAATTATAATCAATTAATTATTAAAATTGTGTGGTGGGACCCTTTTAGTAACTGTTTGATTTGAAGAGGCGACATGGGCAGACCGAAAGAAATAAAGCGGTAAACAACAGAGTGAAGAGGGCCCGCAAATCGGTTTTTATTTTTAAAATTATAAGTAATGTATTTAATTGTTTATTGTAATTATTTTATTATTTATTTATAAATTTGTGTTAATTATTATTAGGAATTTAGAATATTTTTTAAAGTGATCTTATGGTTACGATTAATCTAAATTTATATAATTTGTTTAAAAAAATTTAAATTCTTAAAAAGTTTGTGTTGGCTCTATTATGCCTCGAGTAAGTTCAAAATTAAAATAAATCATCTTGAACTCGAATTAAATTGAAATGAGCCGAGTTTAAGCCGTGCCTGACTCGGCTTGAACTCGGATGGCTATCACCCCTACATCTTGGCATTTCATCCTGCTGAAATCTTGAATTTGGTTAGCATTTAAGTATTAATTGAATGGCCAAATGTTTTTATTTTAACTTTTTTATTAATTAATTTCTGTTTTAGTAATTATGAAGAAAAAAATAGAAATGAATTTATAATATATTGATTTTTCTAAAAATTTTATTTACATATGTATTTCTTTATTGATATAAAATTATATGGATAAAAAAATGTAGATAAAAAATTAAATAACAACACATATTTTTTTGTAAAAGATTTGTAAAGAAAAGATTTGTGATTTTAAAAAACACAATTGATGGGAGTAGATACTTCTCAAAATAAATTATGTTAAATGTAAATTAAGATTAAGAAATATAAGTGTTGACGTAGGATGTGGGGATCCCAAGAAATACCAAAGAAAGAGAGTTCCGGGAGACGGCGGCGCGCAAAGGGGTGACGAGCCTGTTAATAGAGGCTCAGGGAGAAGATTTAGTCCAAAGCAACCAGGAAAGCACATAGAGATTTAAGGTGGTTCAGGGAGGAAATCCCCTACGTCCACCGGTCGGTCAGCGAAGAAGTTTCACTAATAAGAAAAAGATAGCCCCGAAGGCTGTACAATGCTTTGAGAAGAGTCCAAGAAGAAAAAGAAGAAGGAGAAGAAGAAGAAGAAGCCTGGTGCTCCTCAACCGGAGTCCTGTTACAATCGAAAAATCCTCTTCTTTTGAGAGTTTTGTTTGTCTGTATGCATATCCTTCTTTTGGAGAACTGTTCAGTGGTTTTTATAGCCGTTGACGTGCATAGCTCCACCCTGATTTTCCGAAGGAAAGGTGATGGGTGAGCTCCGAACGTCGCTTGTCTGTCACTAGAGAGGTCCGCAGCTATACGAGGAGGATGATGGCTTTAAATGCTGGTACCTCCGTTTGGAAAGAGTGCCCGTACGGAGAGCAGAGGGGTTAGGTGAAGTTGATTGTGACAGGCGTTACCTCGTACCCTCGGGCCCGAGGTTACGAGAGATGATCCTGGAGCGTCGTGGTCGATGTTTGAATAAATCCTCGTGCTCGAGGTTTGACCTGGGTCAATAGTCCTGCAGAACTGGAAGCTGAGTCAGCAAATCAATCAATCAAGTACAGACCCGACGGGCGCCACGCGTTCGGCCAGGATGCAGCGCAGGAACCACGTGTTAACATCAGC
>JAEMOT010002617.1:76193-104602 GCA_019297695.1 Apostasia ramifera | reverse complement strand
ATATATATATAATATGAAATAAATTATTTTTTAATGTTAAAATTTATGTAAAATATAAAATAAAATTTATTTTTAAATATAAAATAAATATAAAATAGTAGTGTAAGTATTTTTTAAAAGATTCTAGTGAATTTGTAGGCTTCAACTATACGGGGCATTAAATTGTTGATTTAAAACTGACATGAAGTATGAATTGTATTTGTGCAAAATTTCTTAAATTTACATAGGAAAAGCCAAAATTGCAGTTCAAATTCATATAAAATTATTAGAGTGATTTTAGAGATCACATGTTAGGTGATTTTTAAATAATTATATATTTTTTTATTTATATATTTACAAATTTTCAAAATTTATTTATACTAATATTACATATATATATATATATATATAACGAGTACTCCACTGAATATTTTATTATTGTCATCTAGCTACTCTTAATCACTATATATCAATTGTTATTGTCAATATGTTGTATCTTGTAACTATCTCATTCGCAATATCAATGATTATGTCTCTTATTATTAACCATTATCATAAGTGTTTGAGTTAAGTTAATCATAGTTTAACTATTGTAATATTGATAGAGTATCACTACTGTAATATTAAAAATTATAAAATAATAGGTAAATTACACCCAAGTCTTTGAGTTTAAGGCTTAATAACGCACAGGTCCATGTTTAACATTAGGGTCCTTGAATTTTAATAAAATATCAAATGAGTCTTTTTTATTTTTTATTATTAAAAATTTTTAAAATTGCCATTATATTCCTCCTCCTCTCTCTCTATTTTTAAAATATTTTTAATAATAAAAAAAATAAAAAAGAACTTATTTGATAATTTATTAAAACTCAGGGACCCAATATTATAATTTTAAAAATTTGGACTTGTATGTTATTATATTTTAAATGCAAGAACTTGGGTGTAATTTACCCTAAAAAAATTTATCTTTAGATAAATTTTTATAAATAAATCTAGAAAAATTATTAATATGTAAATATAATCTTTTAAAAGCTACATTTATGTAATTGCTTTTTTTCTAATTTTGGTGGGTGGCTTTTCATATTGATATTTCTTTTTTAGGACTTATATACAATAATAAATGGGCCAGCTTGCTTAAACCGGATGGGCTGGGCCACGATTAAAGCGGTTAGTTGAACCGGCCCACAAAAAAACTACATTTAAATGCAAGAGAAAATAAAGAGAAAATTCGCCACCGCTCAAGTGCATCCAACGGCGTAGATTCAATCATCAGCAGCAAATCATCACCTCAGAGGCTCGGACTAAAATCTCGTACTTGACCGCGGTTAAGTTTATATATAACCCCACCGCCGTCGACGGCTCTTCTCCTCCCCTCGCCTCCCCCGCGCTCCAACTCCTCCAATCCGATTCGTCTACAAAATCTACTCTTCGCCAAACCCTCATTCAACTCAAAACCTCGTCGGTTCCCTGCCAAACCCTAGGACGTTTTCCTTCGCGGAGGCGGAAGAGATCGATTATTCGAAACCCTAATCTTCGGCCATGACTTCACAGTCGGTCGTCAACAACCTCTACGACACAGCCTCGCAGCCGGACACGAGCGGCGACGCCTACACGTTCTTGGAGTTCAACACCCAGGGAGACGACTTCGACTACCCTGAGTTCCATGAACTCTCCCAGCCGAGCCGGTCGCCGACGTGGCCGACGCCAGCGGCGGCAGATTCCCTTGCGGATCCCGGCGGCGGCCTCCAGTCCGCTGATCCTAGTGGTTCTACTTCCTCGTCTCCATCTGCGGTGGGAACTACTGCGGGACTGGCATCGGCAGGCAAGGCGAGATTGGCGGCGGCTTCCCCTGCCGTCGACGCGCTTGCTGCGGGGTTGAGCGGGCTCAACTTCGAGGAGACCGGTGAGGATGAGAATTACGAGTTTGGGAAGGGGGATTTCACCGAGCACGCGTGCAGGTACTGCGGTGTCCAGAATCCAGCGTGCGTCGTCAGGTGCAATATGCCGTCTTGCCGGAAATGGTTCTGTAACTCAAGAGGGAACACCTCTGGTTCTCACATTGTCAACCATCTGGTGAGTGAAATATATCTGTTTTTGGTCAAGCTAGAGGTTATCTGAGTGCTATCGACTTCAAAAGACAAATTAGACCTAAATTACATTTTTTGATGCCGAAATTATCAGTATTTTGCATTGTTAAATCGTATTTTGAAGTATTTTTTGTTAAATTTGTAATTAATTATCACCATGATCATTAAAATTTTCACATATTTATTTGAATATGAAATTAATTAACCCACTGATCTAGAGCCTTATATGTGGAATGCGTTGGTTTATTCTTTTTGATGCAATGAAATTTCTTGTGATTGATTCTGCGCTGCATCACAATAAAAATTTTGCCAAAGGCATCCACGTAAAGCTCAGTTGAGTGCTTGTGATCATGTGACTACATTAGGCAATTGGAAACTGCTTGATTAATTGCAATCTAAAACAAACTCTCAGTCTTGAAGGCCATTAATTTTTTCTTATTGATTTTGTTGTAGTAGTTGATATTGGATAGCTCTGCTGACCATCAGATTAAAATTTGACAATTGGAAGTTATTACTTGCATTACACATATTCTGCTTCTTTTCTGAAGCATTTTTTTGGGCTTTGGTAATTTAAATTTTAGACATCTTCCATAATTTGAGAAAATTAGATTTTATGAAGCCCTCAAAACCCCTTTTTTTAAAAAAAAATCTAGTTTGGTGCTCTTATGGTCAAGTTCTTTAAGTCTGTTCCATGACAGTTTTTTTAATTCCTGTGAATACATTTTTTCTTGGTCTATCTTGGTTTTGCTTTAGCTAAAATAGTATACATGGATGATTAATGCTTTAAAGGGAGAAGTTGCATTTGTTTCTTTGATTTCCTCAGTGGAAGCTAATTTTGGTTTTGAACATGCGAATAACATTTGTAAGTGGAACATGTGAAGATAAAGTATAAGGAGTAACACCCTTCAAAGTTTGTCATTTGGAGGGCACTTTTTTAAATGCTAAGACATTTAAATGTGGTTTCTTATAGCTAATTAAGTATGAATCGAGTATATGGATCTTTGAATTTTTCTAAGATATGAGGGATTGGAGGAGGAAACATAGGTCTTCTTCAATCAAGAAGGGACCTTGCAAATGATGACCATCTTTCTGCTTGTGTGTTGCAGTTCCCTGGTGTGCAGCTGGATGAATTAAACAAGGAAATTGCAAACAATAAAGAAAAACTAAATTCTAAATGCCACAATATTAGTCATGGAATGCTTGAGACTTTGTTTGGATCACTTCTTATTTACTTTATTTGCTTGCCTTGTTAAAGTAGTTTAGGTGGAGTGGCTTATATACACCAGTTTTTATCTATAGGTTCGAGCAAAGCATAAGGAAGTTTGTCTCCATAAGGACAGCCCATTGGGAGAAACTATACTCGAGTGTTATAACTGTGGCTGCCGCAATGTTTTCCTTCTTGGTTTCATTTCTGCAAAAACAGAGAGTGTTGTTGTTCTGTTATGCAGAGAACCTTGTTTGAGTGTCAATGCTTTAAAAGACATGAATTGGGATCTCAGCCAGTGGTGTCCTCTTATTGATGATAGGTGTTTTCTTCCGTGGCTTGTCAAGGTTTGTTATATTTTCTAATTTCCATTCATGCCTTGTGCAGCTAAATTAATTGTCCCATATTTGTAGGTTCCTTCTGAACAGGAGCAGCTGAGGGCTAGGCAGGTTACAGCTCAGCAAATCAACAAAGTGGAAGAGCTTTGGAAGACAAACCCTGATGCATCATTAGAAGATCTTGAGAAGCCTGGTGTAGATGATGAGCCCCAACCTGTTGCTTTGAAGTATGAAGATGCATATCAGGTTCTGATCTTATTGTAACATGTTGTAATGTTTATTTTTGTGAGAACATTAGTATTTCAAACATAATTGAAGTCAGCCTTTATTGTTTGTTTCTTTGACAGTACCAAAATGTATTTGCCCCACTAATTAAGCTTGAAGCTGATTATGACAAGGTAATAAGCAATTCACAGTTTAAAATTTCATAGTAAATCTTTTAGCATCTCTTGAGATTTTTGCATTTCGATTCTTGTCATAGATGATGAAGGAGTCACAAAGTAAGGATAATGTGACTATCCGATGGGATGTTGGCCTCAATAAGAAGCGGATTGCATATTTTGTCTTTCCAAAGGTTATTCAATGACATTTTTGTTCATAACTCCATAAATTGCATGTAGTTTTCTTTCTTGTACTATTAGTCTGTATCAAAATTTTCAATCTTCATTTGAATTACATTTTGAACAATTTGTAGGAGGATAATGAACTAAGGCTTGTTCCAGGAGATGAGCTAAGGCTGCGATATTCTGGTGATGCAGCTCATCCTGCATGGCAATCTGTTGGACATGTGGTATGCAACTATTGTTTATTTACATTTCAATCTTGAACTACTTGGGACTTTTATTGCTGTGATCTGAAGCTTCATATGTACGTAGCATAGGTTCTGCACTTTGTTGCTCATATTTTCTGATTTCTGATCTATTATCTTGACAACAGATTAAGCTCACTGCTCAGGAAGAGGTTGCACTTGAACTCCGTGCTAGTCAGGTAGAACATTGAATTGATTAAAGTATTCTTTGTACAATTTGCAACAAATTACTAAGTACTTATTTTCTTCTTGCTTCACAGGGAGTTCCTATTGATTTGAATCATGGTTTTAGTGTAGATTTTGTATGGAAGAGTACGAGCTTTGATAGAATGCAAGGGGCCATGAAAAACTTTGCTGTGGATGAAACAAGTGTTAGTGGGTAAGCAATTGGCTTTTTTTCTTTGAACTTTTATTATACTTTACAGGTAAAGGAATACTATTTGGTGGTGTACACTGGTTCAAAGCTGTTCGATCTAATATTCATGCCATTGTTTCTTTGCAAATGAAAATTTTTTATTGCACTTTGAGAGAACAATTTTCAATTTTTTCCTGCAGTTTTGAATAGGCAAAAAATGTACTTCTCTAATTTTTTTCTACCCAAAAGGAGGAACCAAAACCACTTGATCTTTTGTAATTCCCATAGTTAGAATAACTCTTTAACGGCTTACCTGTTCATTGGTGGAAGTGTGCCTGATTTGCCATTACAATTGCTTTTAGTTCTAGTTTGTACATCAAAACTTGTTGGGAAGACTAATATGGATTAATATACATTCATTATCTTTTTAATTTTCCTGCATGTAGATACATTTACCATCACCTTCTTGGGCATGAAGTTGAGCTTCAAATAGTTCGTAACACGCTTCCTCGTCGTTTTGGTGCTCCAGGCCTCCCAGAATTAAATGCCTCACAGGTATCTTCCCTCTTCCTCCCTCCATATTGGCCTTTCTCTTGGGGAATAAAAATTGCAAAACTCAACCTTGCATAGATTTTTGCTAAGTTTTGCCTAGTATGGTTCAAGAAACTCTATGCAGCCCAATGAAACGGGCAACTTTATGTTCTTTATTCATATAAGCAAACAAGCAATGGCCATAATGTTTCTGTTAATTGTGAGCAGGGCACGGGCTATTATGTTTCCAAATTGTGAAACAGGTCTGCTGATTTTAACCCTTGATTCATTTTCTGCTATTAGGCTTCATATGTGCCTTACTTCATTGTTTCTTAGCTTTTCACACAGAGAGAGTGAGGGATTGGTGAATAGCCTCTTCACAGAGAGAAAGTGAGGGACTAGTTAGCCTTCGGAATTACCATCAACCCACTTGTAATTGGCATTAAAAACTGTAGCAAGATTTTGTTAGGAAATGAAGAGTTTGAAGAGGGAAATGGTGTTAAAGCTATAAAGGGATAGTCTGCGAAAGGGAGTTTGAAAGGGGAAAGGACTTAAAAAAATCTGTAAAGAGATTTCTTATGAAAGAGAGTTTGAAAGGGGAAAGAGGCTAAAGCTTTAATGAGATTTGCTATGAAAGGGAGTTTGAAAGGGGAAAGGAGGTTAAAGCTGCAACAAAAGTTTGTTATGTAAAAGAGTTTGATTGGGAAGAGGGGGGAGGGGGGGTGGGGGAGAGGGGGAAGAGAGAAAGTATTGTGTATGGGATGGTGGAAGGGAGAGGGACTTACCATATATGTTGGTGGGAGGTTTACCATCCATGGGGTGGTGTGATGGAGTATGCAACTATAATGTACTTGCTTATGCATGCCAATGGGAGGGATGGTGAAAAGAAGGTGTTGGGGTGGGGAAGGGAGATAGTGATCAAGAGCGGTCCAATTGGTTTATAAAATCTCAATGCACTGATGCGGTGCTACAATTAATAGATGAGACCCTAGTTGCATGATTCTAGAAAAAATTGAATGTCATAATTGGTTAAGGCAAAAATAAATGTCCTAACATCAGTTTAAAAATGGGGGATGGTGAAAGGTGTTGGGGTGGGGAAGGGAGATAGTGAGCAAGAGAGGTCCAATTGGTTTATAAAATCTCAATGCTCTGATGCAGTGCTACAATTAATAGATGGGATCTAGTTGCATGATTCCAGAAAACATTGATTGCCATAATTGGTTAAGGCAAAAAGGACCTGTCTTAATGTCACCTTAAAAATGGGGGATGTGTATATTTAGGATATTTTGGTTTGTTCTTAGGTGAGCAAAAGATGGGGAGAGAGGATTTTAGGGGAAAATCATCTAATTTATTGATTTTGAGATGACAGAACTTATTAATACTCATCTAAAACTTAAATGGTCATGCACATTTTACTAAATGATGACAAACCACAATTTTGTTAAGTAAATATGGTAGTATTTCTGTTTCTTTGCACCAATAGTTAAAATAGAGTGTCCTTTGTACATGATGATCTAATGGGAAGGTGATGAGTGTTGGTCTATTAAATAACATCTGTTTTGTTGGACAGCCCTATGCTGCAAGGTTTACTTGTCATATCGTATTGTAGTAACACTATAGTGTTCTAAAGTGAAATTACTTGATATACATAATATTTTCTTGTGTTGAAGAAATTTGGGATTGTTATGGTATTCAATGATGGTTGTCCTGAGAGTAACATTTAATTCTCCTCATTCAAGTGTTTGAAAAATGTGTTCTTTCTAGACTTCTAGTATTTGGAATTTTTTACTTGTCATTTCTTTTTTAGTAAAACATAATATTTTAGGTGAAATTACTTGATATTTATAGGTATGTTCTTGTGTTAAAGAAAATTAAGTAACGAAGATAAAGATAATCTCCAAGATGATGCATACCTAAAAAATTCTATATTAGAATTTAATTATTTAATCATTAAAGGAGGATGCCAATTTATTTAAATATTAGATATTCAGTATTTATTTTTATTAAAATTTAAATATTCAAGAATCTAGGAAAGTTACTTATTATCTTTAAGAATATTAGTAATTATTCTTTTATTTTATCATTTTTATTTTCTCTAATTAGTGGGAGCTAAAATTCTATAAATATGTTTCATATCTTTGTAATAAAGATACTTTGGATGATTGAATAAATTTCTTTATTTTCTTCTCACCCCCTTCCCTTTCTTTTAATTTTTCTTCCATTTCTAAATGTTCATTTCACATCATCAGGATGGTTTTAGTTTTCATTAATGGTTGTCCTGAGAGTAACATTTAATTCTTCCCATTCCAAGTGTTTGCAAATTAGGTTCTTTTTATTGTTTGGAATTTTTAGTTCATTGTTGTCATAGTAAAGTCAATTTGCATATCCTATTTCATTGATTTTGGCCTTCCATTGCTATCTTCTCCATGTGCTTGTGGTCTAGTGTTGTTGTTAATAATATATTGCCCTTTTGTTGCTGAACATGAAGTTAGGTGCCGAACTTGGGAGTGGTGCTATGTTCTTACATTATGTTGTCATTAACATAAACCATTGACAATGTTTTTTTGCTAAGAACATATCGTGGTTCTTTTATCCTTAAAAAATCCCTGTTATAGGTTTTTGCTGTTAAGAGTGTGCTTCAAAAACCGATTAGTTTAATACAAGGTCCACCTGGAACGGGAAAAACAGTCACTTCAGCTGCTATTGTGTACCACATGGCCAAACAGGGTCAAGGGCAGGTATGAAAGAACTCTTGCTTCACTTTGGCGTTTCAATTATCTATTTTTACAATTTTCATTTCATTTCCGTTTTCAGGTACTGGTGTGTGCACCGAGCAATGTGGCTGTTGACCAACTGGCTGAGAAGATAAGTTCAACCGGTTTAAAGGTGAATTTTTGCATTTAAGCGTGTTTATATATATTGTTTAAAAAATATTATTTGTGAGGGCCAATAAAGTGATGACGAATGACGGAAAAAGTTTGAGGATGGTGATACAATGTCATTTGTAGATTTGCTACTTTCAATTTATTCTATGCATTGCTTTATTAATTTGTGTAAAATGTGATTTGTATATATTACAAAAAATGAGCTTTAGATTCAATAGATTGAAAGTCTCAATTGGGCTCAAGGATCTTGAAAAATCACTTAAAATTGAGTTGATTTAAAAAATTCAAGTCAAATAGTTTTGGACAAGCAAATACTTCTTAGGCTGCGTAGCTCTTTCGTCGCAAAAAATCACATTTTCATACATTTGAAAGCTAAAAGTTGTGTTCGATAAAATAACTGTAAAAGAAATTTCAGGTTTTAACGATTTGAAAAGCAGTTGTGACAAAAAGCTAAAGAATAAGTTTTTTTGGAACAATTGTTTTTCAGAAAGTTGTTTTAAATAATTTAAAGATAAATTTTCCATCACACATGTTATATAATATCCCATAATATCTCAAAGAGTTATTATTATAAATATTATATATAATTAAAAATAATTGTAATTATTATTTATAACTAATAATTATTAGACATATATTTCAAAATTTTATGAGCAATGTAAATTATTATTATATATATATATATATATATATTTTTATCAATATATATTATCTATTATCTATCAATAAATAAATGTAATAAAAAGTAACCCTAGTTATATATGTCTTATTTAGTCAATAACATTAAAAATGGTCAAAAACATAAATTTATTATACAATACAATATTTTCTATCAAACAGTTTTGCTTTTGACTGCAGATTCTAACAGCAAAATATCAAATAGAAAAACATCTCTATTTAATAAGACTTTTTTGTACAATCATACGGTACAAAATCTTTTGGCACAACACAATAATGCCAAACAGAGCCTTAATTGTACTCTTTGTGCCAACAATTAATTTATCAATCGGAGATTATTCCTATTTGGGATTTGGAGCCAAGTTTCGGCAAACCACTAGAATGTCAAGATTTATGGCTTCACACCAAGACCCCGACCATTTCCTTTCAATGGGATATCAATTTCATCACTTCAATTGGAATTTTACACTCAGTATCAGATTTCATTAATCATAGACTGGATTAAAACTGACAAATATGCATGATATAGAAGAGGTACTAATCCCATTGTAAACTAATAAATGATGTCAGACTAAACAATTAATCACATCAAATATATGATAGAGTTGACTTCATTAATTAAAACCAAAGAGACTAGACTGAATCAGGCTAAACTAAAATAGCAGGCTAATATTTCTACACAATAAAATACTAAATTGGTTCAAATTTTAAAAAATAATGAATTTGAAAAAAATACTAAATCAATTATCATGGTTTATATGAGCCATGATGGAAGATATTCCCCATCTATTATTGATGTAATATTTTCTTTATAAATCACATTGCAGCTTGTAATTTTTTTTTAATTAAATTAGACCGTATAACTTACTGATTGTGCACATAGAGGTGAGTATTGAAGTGAAATCCATCCAACAGGCTTCCAAGTAGTTCAGGATTAAGACTTTATTGCTCCTGTTCTGTTAGAACCAGTATTTTACCAAAGTTTATGCTGATAATTAAAAGTAAAAAATAAATCACATGAGTGGAAAGCTATACTGCTGACATGTTGAATTCATGACATTGCCATGAAAAAACTTGATAGTTGATTTCTTTATGATTAATTAGGTTGTCAGGCTTTGTGCTAAATCAAGAGAGGCTGTAAGCTCTCCTGTTGAGCACCTAACCCTTCATTATCAGGTACTCATCAGTTTGATATATTTTGAAATATGTACTTCACGGTATCTGCAGCCATATTACTGATATGGTTTTATGAGTTTGTAGGTTCGACACCTGGATACATCGGAGAAGAGTGAACTTCACAAGCTTCAGCAACTTAAAGATGAACAAGGTATTCCAAATTTTGCTGTTATCCAAACCTGTAGTCTTTTTTTTTCTGAATTATGCGTGGATTGGAATCAATTTGCTGCACTTTATATGTTCTTGATTTCCCTGAAACTTGTACAAATGGATATTGGTGCTTCTGGGATTAGCTTATACATGCCTTTCTATTTTAATTTATCTTCTTTAAGTTTTCTATTTAGTGAAGTACTGCTCCAAGTATCATTCTCTTCTCTTTAATTTTTCCCTTTGCTTTTCCCTATTTTGTTGTTGTTCGATGAATATTTGTCTCTTTGCAGTTCAGAGCTATGGCTTTTTGTTTTATCAAGAGAAAATTTTTTCTTATTGCTGTAATTCATCTTCTAGGTGAGTTGTCAAGTAGTGATGAAAAGAAGTTTAAGGCATTGAAACGGGCCACAGAGAGGGAGATACTTCAGAGTGCTGATGTCATATGTTGCACTTGTGTTGGAGCTGGTGATCCTAGGTTGGCAAACTTTCGGTTCCGCCAGGTAGGTCGCATTTTATCTGCTATGCATATCTTTGGAAAGTTTGTTTCTGTTATGTTTTCTTCTGAAGATATACACATACTTTTTAGGTTCTTATAGATGAGTCAACACAAGCAACTGAGCCAGAGTGTCTCATTCCTTTAGTTCTTGGAGTCAAACAGGTACCTCATGGAAAATGTTGCTATTGTTATTATATTTTATGGTTATATGGTTTTGAGTGTGTGTGTTGAGAGGTTTGCTATTGCCATCTTATCTCTACCTTGATTAGGTTGTTCTTGTTGGAGACCACTGCCAGCTAGGCCCTGTAATTATGTGTAAGAAAGCAGCACGCGCTGGTTTAGCACAGTCTCTCTTTGAGCGGCTCGTGCTGCTTGGTCTGAAACCATTCAGGCTGCAGGTATGCCTAATCGTTGACATCTTTATTTCAAATTTATGTGACTATAGGTTCTCCTAAAAATTTACTATGTAATTAATTGCTGGTAATTTAGTTTGCTATGATCAAATGTTTGAGTTTATTAATTTTTAAATTTCAGGTCCAGTATCGTATGCATCCTTCTTTGTCAGAGTTCCCTTCTAACAGCTTTTATGAAGGCACACTTCAGAATGGAGTAACAATTAATGAAAGGCAATCATTGGGCATTGACTTCCCTTGGCCTGTTCCTAATCGCCCTATGTTCTTTTATGTTCAGGTTGTTGTTTATATTCTAGATTTTGGAACGTTTAGCAACTTGTTGGAGATATTGCATGTTTATTAATTTGGCTAATAATTGCTTGGCTAGATGGGACAAGAGGAGATTAGTGCAAGCGGAACATCTTATTTGAATAGAACTGAAGCAGCAAATGTGGAGAAAATCGTTACAACATTCTTGAGAAGTGGCGTTGTACCAAGTCAGGTACTTTTGTTTTGTTATAGTTTCTTTACTGGATGAAGTATTGTGTACTTGTTTGCTTTTGGCATTTATATTCTGTTCAAAATATTGCAGATTGGAGTTATAACACCTTATGAGGGTCAAAGAGCATATATTGTAAATTATATGTCCAGAAATGGCTCTCTTAGGCAGCAACTGTATAAGGAAATAGAGGTTGTTGCTAATCTAATGCCTTCTCCGCAAACTGCATTCAAGCATATTGCTTGTAACATTTCAGCTAACCGGAGAACTTTACTCAGATGCTCTTATCTTGTTGCTTTCAACTTTTTTTGCAGGTTGCAAGTGTTGACTCATTCCAAGGTAGAGAGAAAGATTTTATTATATTGTCTTGTGTCAGGAGTAATGAGCATCAGGTAAGTTTGGTGCTATTTTCAGATATTTTCATTGGATTTATGTATGACATAAGCTTCTGTTGTAGAAGTAGGAATCTGATGTTACTCAATGATTATATCTTGCCAGGGTATTGGATTTCTGAATGATCCTCGTAGGCTGAATGTGGCACTAACCCGAGCCCGCTATGGCATTGTAATCTTGGGAAATCCGAAGGTTCTGAGCAAGCAGCCTCTGTGGAATTGCTTGCTGACTCATTACAAGGTATTTATTTAGCAGATTATGTTATATTTAGTTTTTGTGATTTCTTTTTTATTTTATGGTGATTGTTTTGTGTAAGAATACTTATCAAGCTACCTCAACTTCTCTAATACTGTTTTGTCTTTCTCTTGTCCTAGGGACCATGGTTTGCTTTGTGATTCATTAAGTTATGGAGCCTTCTAACCTTTTGTTTGTAGAAACAGTTTTTTGAAGCCCATCAACCAAACATTTTGGTTTTTCTCTTTTGACTTTTGACATGCCTAATTTTCCCTGTGAAACAAGCTTTTGACGTACTTCAATTTTTTTCAGTTAATCTGATTAACTTTTGTAACATATGGTATTTAATTTCTCCTTTCACAGATACCAATTCTACAAAATCTTACTTCTAAATTAATCCATGGGAAGAAAGTTATGTTGTGACAAACAGTATCAATCTTGTGTGAATTCTTTTCCAAACTAGGAAAAGTAGTTTCTCCATACGCTTAAGTTCCTGTTTGTTGCTACATTTGGTTATGAATATTAATATAGATGTTAGTAGATGCACGTGTTAGTACCTGTGTGCTGGGTGTTACACATTACGTAGTTATTAATATCACAATGGCATATTAGCATGGTATCTGCTGATTAGTTCCATCTTGTCTTTTTGCCATATCTTGTCTCCTAAAAAGTACATGTTATCGAAGATTTGTGATGCACATATTCAACACTGCGGACAAGCTTTAATGTTATTTTACTGCAAAGTGCTCCTTATTTGATGGCATTCCTTATTACAAGTGCATGTTATTTTTCTGCTGAGGTATTTGAAGCTTCAGTAGAACAAATGGAAGTTTTCAAGTTTATTTCGTGCAACTGTGACTTCAGGGAGCCATGTAGCTTCTTTTAGTTGAATCTGCTTTTAAAGTGCAGTTTGCTGACTCATTTGTCTGTACAGAAACCTGAAATTGTGCCCGCAGATTTTTGCAATTAGAATGAAGTTGCTTTTAGGAAGTTTACTTAAAATTAATGACTGAGAGAACTTTCAGTTTAAAGAGTTAAGTATATTGAAACCATATCTAGGTGGTCTTAGTTTCCTTGATTTTATAACTCTATGCATGGACAACAGAATTGTATCAAATCATTTCGTCATTGCGGTATCCTTCACCAAATGCTTAGCCTGATATGGTGCTTTTCGAAGTAATTGTATCATGATAACGTGTTACTCAACAAGTCTCTACCTAAGCCACTAGCAAGTCTCTGTTCTACAGAGAAGAAAGAATTAAACAAGCTTTCAATTAGATTAGTGTAACTATGTGGCAAAAACTGAATGCTGTTTATTCTAGCTGAGTTTTCTTTTGCTATCAGGAGCGTGAGTGCCTTGTTGAAGGACCTCTAAATAACCTCAAGCAGAGTATGGTTCAATTTCAGAAGCCAAAGAAGGTAGTTTGTTGAATAATTTGAAGTTTGTTTTGACTATCAGTGCATTTTAATTGCTCTTAAGAAACAGTTGTTTTCGAATGTTGCTACAAAAATATCTCATGTGCTTTTATATTCTCGCAGATGTACAATGATCGCAGACTTTTCTTTGGAGCTGGTCCTGGTTTTGTTCCTGGTGATAGTTTTGCTCCTGGTAGTTCATCAAGCCCCATTGCTGACAAGAGAGGCGGCCGATTGAAAGGTTTGCTATTGAACTATTTAAACTATGAAAGTTTATCTCAATCATTTTGTAGTGCCTTAGTTTTTCTTCACTCAGGTGGTCTGGCCCCTTGTATTCCTTTATCATCTTTGAGAACTGTTGTTTTCAGTTAATGTCTCAGTTTCATGATTTCAGTACTGATTATCAATTTATCAAATCAGGCCACTCTTACATGCCATTTGCACCTCCTAATGGCACTCATAAACCTGGAGTGCAGCCAGCAGGGTATCCTTTGTCTCGAATCCCACTCCCACCTTTCCCTGGTGGTCCGCACTCCCAGCCATATGCTATTCCACCACGTGGAGCAGTTCATGGACCAATTGGAGCCATGCCCCAGGTTCTTCAACCTGGGAACAGAGGCTTTGGGTCTGGACGTGGCAATGCTGGTGGTCCTATTGGAGGTCATCTAACGCATCAGCATAACTCTCAACAGGCTTTGAGTAACTTTGGTTCTGGATTCAGTTTTCCTGCAATGGAAAATCCAAACAGCCAGCCTTCCATTGGTGGTCCACTCTCCCAAACAGGGTTGATGACACAGGTCTGTTATTCATATTTTGGTTCCCTAATTTTGTCTAGTGCTGGCATCGAGTCTGAGTTTGATTGAGTTCAGCTCTTGTTGAAATAAAATTTTTTTATTACTATTTAGTTTGACTTCAGCCAATAATTTATTCGATTTCTAGTTGATTTGTGTTTTTTATTTTTTTGATAGTAGTTTTGATTTGTGTTTATTTCTAGTTTTATATGCATTGCATATCTCAGATACTTGTGCCATATAGTGTTATTAATTGAATAAATATTTACTTGTCCATCTTAATCTTGTAGCCTTCAATCACCTGTTAAATCTATTGTATTGTGAAAGTCTAAGAAATATGCTTATTCTTATATGGAGTCTATTTTTAGTTGAATTCAATTCATTTCGAGTTGATTTTGATTCATGAGCATATCGAGTTAGTTTATAGTCTAGTAAAGTTCAATCATTCGATACTTCAACATAATCGACAATGCTATTTGCCAACATAGTTTGCTCTACTTTGACATGTTTCTTTCAACCTTTCCTTCCCCAGGCTCCAGTTCAAGGTCTTAGCCAGACATTTCGTGATGGATTTTCAATTGGTGGCATGTCTCAGGTATTAGTTATCGATTTTTTAGCTCTACAATTTAGTTACCTGCATGTGATGTATTGTGAAACTGGCTTTTGTCAGGACTATGGAGATGACTTTAAGAGCCAAGGATCGCATGTTGCATACAATATGGCAGACTTTTCTACTCAGGTTTGCGTGCCTCCTAAGTTTTTCACCTTTTTGAATTTTAACATACACAACTATGTTTTAGAGACTGTGGTTGCATCCAGTAATAAGTTGGCGTATTGGTTAAAAATTAAAATATTACATGAATTACTCCAAGTTTTCATAGTAGGATAATGATGGTGACATTCTTATGCTATTGGCCTGGATGTTTCTTCTACGTGAAAGAAAAAAATATCAATGCTAAAGCTGCCGAAAGGAGGTTCCTGCTTTCCTGCTGTGATATTTTTTTTCTTTGAGCCCTACTAACAAGCACCTGAGATTGTACCGCTATGGCCAGAGTCTGAATCTCACTTAGGTTCTTGCCTAGTGCATACTTGTACGTGTTGTTAGACAGATCTACCTATCAGCTTAATCAGTTAATATTGTAATTTCAGTTCTTGTTCCTTATTTCATTGGAGCCTGTAGTAGCTGAAACCTAAACGAAGCTAATTTCTTGTCTTTCATTTATTTAATTTTCTTGGCCGCCTTGGCTTTAGGAAACTACATAACTTGAGTATTTCTCAAGAGGTCACCCATCACAGTACTACTCCAACCCAAGCATGCTTAACTATAGAGTTTTCCATCATTAGCCTCACGGTTTTGCCCTAAAAGGTGCTTCTACCATTTGAGATCACTTTATCTACTTATACAGCTTAAGATTTTCCTCTCTTTTCTATGAGGGCTGATTTATTTCTGTGCCTTTCTCACTACTATTTATCAGCGTAGAAGCCTGGGGGAGCTACACTTTATCTCGGTGATTCTTTTAGAACATCACCCGACCATCACTCCCCGCCCTCTTCAGTTGTGGGCGCACAGGCTCACCAGTTTCCGCTTGGTTCGTCTTCAAATCATATTGTACTGTGAAAGATCAGTTTTGATACCATATTATAACATCCCGTGGTCCAAATGTAGAGATATTGTCTGCTTTGATTTTAGGAAACTACGTGACTTGAGTACTTTCCCGGAGATCACCCGTTCCAGTATTACTCCAACTGAAGCACGCAACTTACTTTTTCTTTTTTTTTTTGTTTTTGTTATAATGAGGGTTACAATTAGTAGTCATATGATGGCTGCTTACTTTGAATTCATAAATGTTTGAACTTTGCGAATCACCAATGTTTGTAACAAACTTTTTCTTGCGGCTTGTTACCTTTTGCTGAGTTTCCTGATAACCTTGTCAACTTCTCATGACTACCTAATTTGAGAAGGATATAGTTAGTAAACATATAACTATGAGACTACCTATTTATTTCTTGAACAGTTTTTAATCCTTATTACTATTGCCATTTAACTGGTTTAACTTAAATTAATATGTAACCTATTGTTATTATTTTTATGCTAGTAATTCTTTTTTTCTGTTACTGGGAGTGAGCTTCTGTTTGCATGGTGGATCACTTCGGTTTACTCATCATGAAGCAAAAATTAACAATCGATTATTCTTCATGTTGACCCCGTAGGCTTCCCAAAGTGGATATCCTGTTGATTTTGTCGGCCAAGGACATCAAGGTGGATTCCCGAGTTACTTGAATCAAAACACCCAGCCAGGATATAGCCACCTTGGTGCTTCAAATGATTTCATATCTCAGGTAAGTTTTACCTTGTTCACTTGACTTAAATATGCTAGTATTGATATTCACTTCCATTGTAGTACTGAAGACTATCTGTTTATGAAGGATTATATGCAACATGGATCACAAGGGTTATTCACGCAGGCTGGATTTAATAACCCCTCCCAAGATGATTCTTCTCAGAGCCATTTTATTGGCGGACCTAGTCCTCTTCAGTCACAGGTAGGAAATTTAGATAACCCACGCCGCTTTTTAACCTTGAGCTAGATTTGCCAAGAAATTACCCTGTTAGCCCTACTCGACAACCACATTTTCTCTTGTTTATGATCTAGTGAATGGCTCTGGAGTTCCTTTGGTTTTGTGGGATTACCCAGACCTTTTTGTGAGTCTGGCTGTAGTTTACCATGATTTTTGACTGGTTTGTTGAAAGGTTGTGTTAGGGGTTTGAAGTTATTGGGGCAGACTTGCTTTTGACTTTTTTTTTCTAAGCTTCTTGCGCTGGACTATTGACTGGGGTTAAAACATGCTAGTAAGTTCAAGTTTGCTCGAGTATCACTCAACCCGATTTTGCTTAGAAGCTCACATGACTAAAACAATTGTTACACAACCCAAGGTAGCTAATTTTGATTCAACCCAAATTAGACCCTGTCAATAATGCACAATCTTAACCCACCTGTTTAAGAAATATTTCGAAAAATGTAACACAACTGGGCTAACAATTTGGTCTATACCTGAATCCAATATGTTTAGGTGGTTATCAGTTCTGGTGGTCAGCTCGAGTCAAATATTGGCACCCCACCCTTACAGTTTTTAGTTTTTTGGATGAAAAAAAATTGATGATGTTTTTTTGGGGGAACCTAACTCTTGAAGTGTTTGCAGGGCCTCATGAATCCTGTTTACTCTCAACCATTCAACCAATACAATTCTCAGCCTTTAAATATGCAGCCTCCACAGCAGCAGAGTCAGAGTTCTCCAAACCAAAAGCACCATTACAATGGCTGAGCAAGTTTTGCTTTTTTATCTTCAAAGATATCGATATGAAGTTTCCATGTGATCGATATAATTTTGCCAGTAATTAGCCTTTCTCAGCTCACAAAAGGTATAGAAGTTTGGCGCATCTTGTTTCGGGACATGGAGGACCCAAATTCGAAGACATCTTTCCTATTTGTGTCCAAAAATCTCGGAACATCCAACTGCGATCAACCTCCTGCACAGCCGAGAGCCTGGGGAAGGTGTCTATCCCTGCAGCTTTTCTACTTTCTACTTTACAATAACTATCGAAGTAACAACTCGCATTTCGGGGTGGGGAACTGATAGCATGAAGTCGACAGGCTCACTGGATTCGTCAGACCACAGATCGGGCAGTGGTGGATTTTTGTGTCTATGTCGGGTTTGATTCGGAACAACAGAATTCATTAACTTTGCCTCTCTGGCCTCCTGACTTTGAAGGTGGCTGTAGCGCAAAGTTACAGTAATCTGTACATAAAAGCCTGTGAGTTGGCGAGTCTTTATGTTCGATTGCGTGCTAGACAAGAATGTATTCTTACGGTTCCTCGAAAACGGCTGGGTTGTTTTGTACTCGAAACGATCGGTGCATTCAGTTAGTTGATCATGTCACATAATTATTATGTTCCCAATGCTGCTTAGTTTTTCCCTTTCTTTCTACTTTGATGTCTTTATTCGTCTCTTTAATGAACTGTGTTTAGTCATCTTTTTCCTTTAGGGTGATTGATGTGGTGAAGAATACTTTAGAAGTCGGAAATCTTCTTGGAATGAGGTGGCTTTGAATCGACTCGAAATTATGGAGTCGATTCATGAGTTATAATGATCTCAAGCTAATTTTGAGTTGGCTGCATTTATAGTACTTGGCTTTAATCCGACTTGAAAATTTCTTGTTTTTACGATCAGAAATCATCGGTACCGGACTCGGTGCAGAGCCATCTATTTATTTTTGTATCACTAGCTCTCAACCTTTTCTAGGTCTACACTTCTCTGCTGAGCCACGATCAACATTCGAATGAGTGTTCGCAAACTTGCTTGATAGCAATCGACTCGTAACAGTTATGAGCTACTTTTCTTTTTCAATCGTCTAACTCGTATTTTTTTGAGCAGTAAATTATAGTCGTATATGCAGTAGTTAAACAAAAATTAAAGTTAAAAGTTGAAGTTTTAGATTTTGTTTGGTTGGAAGAAAAAAAATGATTTGAAAAAATTTTATAAAAATAAAAAAAAAAATTATGTATGATGAGAAATAAAGTAAATTGAATGTGGAATAAATTAATTGTTTAATAGTAGAATTTGCGTGAGATGCAATTAAAATATTATTTAATTTTTTTAAATAAAATAAAATTTTAATTGGTAAAATGAGGCCCTTTGGCCACTCTTTCAGAGTTTGATATACTCGCGAATTCATAAAATTTTATTGCATCTCTTAATATTTAAGTGTAGGCATCATGTTTTTTCTTAATTCTATGCGATTTTCTACATAAAGTTTTTCTTTATAATTTTTTACATATTAATTTTTGGAATAATTACTTACAATAAATTTATACTTGATAAATAGTATTTTACATATTTTAAAATATATAAAAATTACCTTTATACTATAATCGTGGCGTATTCAACATAATATTTTTAGTAATTTATAATGTATGTAGTATAAAAAGTGTGTGCAGTATAATTTATTAGATATGAATATATAATACGTCAAATGATAAATTTACTGTAGCATAGAGAAAATTATTTCTTAATTTTGTTATCACCAATTCTTGTGTGCTTTTTGATATCTCATCAAATCTCTTTGTTCTTTTTCAAAGCTATATACATATATAATATTTCATTTTTTTTAATAGTAATACAATGTTTGATTTAAAATATAAGATTGATAACTGTTCTTGAAAACACTAAATTAACAGAAAGTCGAACTAATTGTAGTGTAGGATAAAAATCAACTTGAAAAACGACGATTGTGAATTGGTGCCGATTCACTCGAACTCGATTCAAGCAATAATTTTGGTAAAATAAAATGCTCGATTTGTCGTAATCCCGAGACAATTCGCACAAAAGTGCAACTAGTAAAGCTATCTCATACCTTCCTTATTGACCACCCTCTTTGAATGAAATGGATACCTTTAGCTCTAAAGTGTTAGGCTATCAGCCCTTTGATTGGACTGCTTAAATAGAAAAGGGGTTAAAAGTATGAGCATATTTGTAATTTCCCCTCTAATGTTTCCAGCATTTTTTTTCAAAAATCAAAATGTGAAAAGCTGGCTATTTTATAAGCCTATGCTGAAGGAAAAATATTTTAAAAATAATAAAAAAAATATTGAAGGCCATGAGTTCTTAAATTAGGCTGGTCATGTTAAATTAAGACCCTGTTTTTTACGAGATCTAAATTAAGATCAAAATGATATTAATTTAAAAAATAATAATAATAATAATAAATAAATTTTTTAATCATTCTACACAAATTTTAATATAAAAAAATATTATTTTATTTCACATATTCAATAATTTTTAATAAAAAGATTAACTTTATTTTACATTCTAGACCAACATATTCGATTCTAATATTTTGATTTAAGATGTGAAATAAAGTATATATTTTTATTGAAAATTATTGAATATTTGAAGCAAAATAATATTTTTTTATATTAGAATTTAAGTAGAATGATTAAAAAATTATTTTTTTATATTATTGTTGTTTTTTAAATTAGTATCATTTTGGTTCTAATTTGGACCTCGCGCCAAACAGGGCCTAAATCTACATACCTTTTAGTTATGCGTCCTAACTTGATTAGACGACTAATTTTTAGAGCGAGCTCGCTTTAGAATCAGATCGAGCTGATTTAGGATTTAAGATTTGTGATATATTTAAATTTATGTATAAGTAAATAAAAAGTTAAATTATAAATTAGTCTTAAAATTTTAAAAAACTTTATTTTAGGTCTCTAAAGTTGTAAAAATAATACATTTTGGTCATAACTAAGAAAGAGTTATTGAATTTTTACCATTATATTTTATGATTATCCTCAACAATTATTTTTAATTTTTTAGAATATTATTTTGAAATATTAATATTTTTATATTTTTTATTTCAAAACAAAAAAGAAAGCAATAGAAGAAATTAAATTTTAAAAGTTTTATTTCAAATTTTAAATTTTTAGAGAGGGGTAAAAACAAAGAATGTGAACAATTCGAATTCGTAAAAAAAGATCAAATTTTGTTTTTTTTTCATTACGAACGACTAACAGAAATAAAATGTAATTCTGATAAAAGAGCCAATATTGCAGCTTTTTTACAACCTTAGAATAAAATTGTAATTTTTTTAAAAATTATGACCAATTTATAATGTCCTTCCAACTCAAGGGGCTAGGATGCAATTTACCCTAATAAAAGTATTTTTTTTTTAATTGAATGATTTATGATCCCAAGAGAGTGATATGGTAGCCTATGGTCGGACCATTTTCGTAAGATTTTATTTGATTTGTAATTCTAATAATTCATAAATTATTTATATTTCATTTAATCCACCTTTAATTTTAGATAATTACAAACAACATCCTAAATTCTTAAATTACATCTTAAGATACTAAATTTTACTATTTACAAAATTGTCATCAATATCTATATTTGGCAGTAAAACAACAAAATATATGATTTTAGGGCATGTCTGTAATTAGAAAAAAAATAAGAATGTTGATTCGCGTAACTGTAATGAACGAGAGAGAAAATTTGAATAACTTTATTGTAAATAATAAATTTTAGAACCTAAAAATGCAATTAAAATAAAATTTTGAAGGTAAAAATGTAATTTTCTTTTATTCGTTAACTTAATTGTCTCGATGGAACTTATGCTATGATAATTTTTTGCCCAACATAAATTTTAATTATAAAAATTAACTTTATTTTACATCTAACATAAATATAAATATTAAAATTAAAATTATTTTATATTTTATATACTTTTTAATATTAAAATAAATTTTTTTTACATTAAATTTAATTTTTCCTGTAAATTAAAATTAATTAATGAGGAATGAGAAATAATCGTACTCTTACAAACATATTTATGGAACCAAATAAAAATACAAAAATAATTTATCGTGAGAACTAATGTTGTGAAAACTGTATCGAACTGTCTAGTCCGATCAGTTCAACTGCGAACAGGTTTGTCATCTATGCGGATCGACGTTAAAACTAGTCTGCATATCAAATTAAAATTAAATTATAATAAATTAATATTTAGAATTTTATGATGATAATAAATTATATAATAAATAATCTTATTGTTATAAATATTAAATGCTATTTTTAGTAAATAATATCATTCTAATGAATTATTTTCTTTAAAAAATACTAAGATATAAGTTCAACAAGTTCAATAACTAGTTTGACTGATTCAAGCATGAATCAGACAGTGAATCAGTTCTTAATCTAGTCTAATTTTTACAACATTAGTAAGAACTCGTAAATTTACCGGATCCCGAACACAAAGAAACGCGAAAGGATTGCGTTTTTGTGCGAAATGTCAATTGAATGGACCGGTGTTTTGTACTTCAAAAGTCGACTCCTGCGTACAATTTACCATCTTTTGAACCACAGCATCACCACTTAAACTTGAATTTCATGTGTAAATTCATAACTTAGATGATTCGAATTAATGTTAGTTATGGGAGATAAATAAAGCACATTCTACTTATATCCTATTTTAAGTAATATCACGATATCAAAAACACGAAATATTAATTTAAAGTGTAACAAACCGACATTCATGAAGGCACGATAAAATTTGATAAACAAACCGACATTCAGTTTAAACTCAACCTACATCAAAGTGTAACGTCGCGAGAAATCTGAGGCCGCCGAGCATCAGGACTGCATAAAGAGTAGAAATGTCACCAAATATTTTTAGGGGAAAATAGTCCCTAATGCTTTTCAATTTTCTAGAAATGATTTATAAAAAAAAAAAAAAAAAAGAAATGTCGTTATTGGTTCCTTTGTTTAAAGTTTTATATTTTTTTTTATCTTTATTTAATATAACAGTTTTATTTTATTTTTTTTATTACTTTACCGTTTATTGCAATAAAAATTTGAATAAACATCATCTAAATTCTTTTAAAAAAAAATTAATATAATAATATAGATTTATAATTTTAAAAATATGAATTCTCTATGGTTAACATTTAAGTTTAGATTAAATTTTTTTAATTATTTTTTATTTTTATTTTTTAAATAAAATTTATAGTAAATTAAATATAAAAATGTAAAATAACTAAAATCTCCCTCCCTCTCTCCTACCTCCCATGTGCACATGCATACTGGTATGTGAGAGCGGAGAGAGGGAAGGGTATCTTGTTCATTTATATTTATATATTTAATTTTAATATAAATTTTATTTTAAATAAATATATAAAATTTAATTTTAAAAAATTAAATTAAAATTTAAATGTTAATTTTAAGATCTCATTAAAAAGTTTTTAAATTATACATCTATTTAATATTATTTTTAAATTTCAACAACCTACATAATATTTATCTTAAAAAATTTTCACTATTTTTTCAACCATTTATAAGTAGGGGGCCGAATTTTTCCCGCAACTCAAATCTCGCTTAATTTTAGCTTATCATAACTCAAAATCAATTTGTTAAAAATGCAATTTAGATAATTCAAAATCAATGAAATATTTTAGCTCTCTAATTTTTAAATATTAAATTACAGAGCATTTATACCATATTATTAATAAATTTAGAAATAAAAAATTAATTTCTTATTATATATTACTTGGATTTTTAAATAAAATTAATTTTATTTCTATTATAAAAAAATTATTTTAAAGCTTTTATAAATTTTAAAATAAAAATATTATATCAAAGATTATTTTTTTATTTTAAACAAGAATAACTCTACAAACACACTCTCTAAAACTTATATCTATAAATAATAATTAGCTTATTTCACATTAAACTTACATACTTGGACTTATAAACAGGTCAAGTTTAAATAAGATTAGCTTCGACTCAAATCCGAATCTATTTAAATTTGAATCGAGTCAACTTTGACCTTTATCCAACTTGAGCCATATCTAGGTCAAGTTGGATCATATTAATGCTCCGCATAAATACAAATCAAATGTCATACATATAATCTTAATTTATTTTAAAACAAATAATTAATGTATTAGTTATAAGATTAATATTATTTTCATAATAAAAAATTTATTCACATCTTTTTTAAAATGTATCTTAACTTTTTGCTTATTGATAAAGGGTGCGACGATTAGCATCTACTAGGAAAGCGAGTTATCTTAACAAGAATTATAGTGATTTATTGAATTGAATATAAGAAGAGAAAAATAGTTCAAATACTACGAAAATATGTCATTTCACATTATTTTAAGGAATACACTTAAGAAAGTATGTACGAATATAAATAAATATTTAACAAAAATTAAGTTATCTACAGTGACTCAATCAACTCGTATACAAACAGATCGAATTTTGGTCAATTCGTGATCAGACCTGGAAGAAAAAGTTATGAATCAGGTTAAACTTCGAATCACATAAATGGTAAGTAAAATGTACCCAATTAATTATATTTTTTGGATCAATTCTATTTAAAATCTAATATTTATAAATTTAAAAATATATTTTAATATAATAATTATTTTATTTTAAACTACATGTGTCTTTTTACATAAATATCATATTAATTTTTATCAATATTTGCAAAATATTTTTTGAGATATTTACATATATAATACTTTATATCACTGTATTTATATATTAAATATTTTTTTTTAAAAATTACACATCACATATCTAAAAATTATACTTCACACATTTTTCTAAAGCTGCAGTATAATTTTTTAAAGGGATAATTACCTATATGCCACACCATTCGGCTTTATTTATGCGTTACCTATCCATTCTTAGTTAATTACGCTATGCAAACTCAAAATATTATAAAATCTTACATGCACACGCTTTTACTTATTTTCATTATAATGAGCAATTATAATTTTCTAATAACTTAACTATAGTTAGGTTATAAAAAATCTGAATCGTTCATCATATTATTTTAAGGATATTTAAATATATTTTGAGTGAAAATCTTAAAACTTTGATGTTTAGATTGTGGCAAGGAAAAGAAACATCCGCGACGTGAATTGATTTTAGGACAGATCAGCGGTTTAGTGTGACATCGAAAAAGAAAAAAATATGTACTATTAAAGGTAAAAATATAATGTTAATGATTTACTAACGAAATATTTTTTTTTCAAATAGATTTTGACTAAATTTTAACTTAAGTGTGTGTATGTAAGATTTTATAATGTTTTGAGTGTGCATAGCGTAATTAACTAAGAATAGATGGGTAATGCATAAATAAAGTGAAATAATGTGGCATGCAGGTAATTATTTCTTTTTTAAAAATGTGTGTGATACATGTAATTATAGTAATATGGAGTGTTATGTACGTAATTATTCGATATTTTTTTTTTACCCTGGGAGAGGGAGAGAGAACTTATGCCACCTCTCAGCATCACAAGCTTCATATTAAATGAGAGCATTCAAAGCAAGTGAAGAAATTGATGATCCTTCACCTCTACTTGAATGCTTGCACATTCAATTCCATCCCAGCCCCGAACAAATTCAATTTTGCATCCCACCATCGCAATTCCTATTTTTTATTACACAAAAACCCAAAAAAAAAAAGTGAAATATTACCAAATTTTGATCTCTCTCTGACATCTCACAACCTCCCCTCGGGCTTCTGTGACCGTCCGATTCAGTTAGAAGAGCTATTCGAGCTTCAGTGGCATGGACCGTAATATTTTCAAAAACCGAAGCCTCTTTTTCTCACAAATTTTGCCCACACAAGAAGCTTCGGAAAGCAGACAGAATTGTAGGTGGAGAATGTTTTACGAGAATTTACCGTCATACCCCTACAAGCCACCGGTAGAACGCAGAGAACCCGCTCTCTTCCTCCCATTGCACGAAGTGGTTCGCCTCCAAATCCCAGCTCCGGCCGCCGAAGCCGCCGACTCCGCCGACTCCGCCGCCGCCGCCGTTCACAGTTGTAGCAGATACCGAATCAAACCGATGGCTTCCGATCCTGCCGGAGAATCGTAGCGAATTAAATGACGATGAGGCAGAGGAAGCGAGCCGATCCACGTAATCCCTCAGCCATCCAAGGCCGCCGCCGCCGGCAGCCTCCACGACTTCGGCGCCAGGCGGGGCCGGCAATCCTCCGTTCTCGGGTTTTTCTTCCTTGGCTCCTTCAGGGGCCCTGTTCAGGCGCTCCAGAACCGCTTCCACCTCCTCCTCCACCAGGTATTCAAAGGAATGCCCTAACGAGTACGATCGGCCGTGCCCTGCCGCCGCAACGGGGATTCCATCCGCCGATGCCCTCCGGCGGCTCACGCTACCGAGCTCGACGCGGAAGCTTTCAGATCTGGAAGAATCGGTTAGCCGCGGCGGCGCGGCAGCCGGGAGGTGGATGGACGAGCGGCAGAGGGGGCAGGAAGGCGTGGATCTGAGCCAAGTGTCGACGCATTGGGCGTGGAAGGCATGGCGGCAGGCAGGCAGAAGTCGGAGCTCGTCGTCTGGACGAAAGGTGCAGAGGCAGACCGCACAGTCGAGGGAGGACGATTTCTTTAGGGTTTCGAGGGAGGAGGCGAGGGAGAACATGGGAAGGGATGAGATCAGCCGATCCCGATCGGATAACGGCAGCAGTGCGGGGTCGGAAGAAGATGCTAGGCGGCGGAGTGGGGGGATCGGAGAGGCGGAAGAGGAGGGGGACGATGATGACTGCCGGGAACGGGAGAGAACGCGGAGGACGAGGTGGATGGAGGCGGAGGCTACAATGACGAACGCTACGATTCCAACAATGATCAGGAGACTCAGACCGCCGGAGTGCCCGTCTCCGCCGGCTGCTTCGGCTGGGATTGTTGAGTAATTTGAAAAAGCCGACCGCGGCGGCGGCGGGGGAGGGGAAGAGGTGACGGCGAGCATCGTCTCAGGCTTTGAATTCCACTTGCTCTTCTCTCTCCTCCGGTACGTATTTATATCTGGGAAGCTGTGAAAGGGTAGAATTGTAAATAACTTGGATGCTGAGGATAAAAATTCTGAAATATTTCTAAAAAGGAATTTAAAATGATTATATAGATATCTATAGTCTATACTCTATACTACATGGCTTTCTTGAGGAGTAAAAAAAAATTTAAATGCTGAGATATAAAAGTAAAAAAGTATTTTAATTGATTATATATATATATATTAGGACATTATAAATGGCATGAAGTAAAAAAGGAAAATTTGCAAAAAATAGAAAGATACTATGAAGATATTACTATCAATAAAAAGATTATTCTTGCTATTTTTAAATTTATTAGGATAAATGTAGCCCACAATGGCTTCATTGACCTAGAGTCTACTACAAAGTCTTCAAACTCGTTTTTGGATTTGATTTCGATCATAAAATAAAAATATCGATTTTGACAGTTTTGACAATTTCGATAATTATAGTATTGGCAGTTTTGATTTTTTCTATAAATTATTTAAATTTTATAAATTTAAAATTAAATTTATGAATGATAATTATTGAATATTAAAAGATATAAGTTTCGATAGTTTTGGAAGAGTTTCAATAATTTTGATTGAGTTTTGGCAATTTTAGCAGAAATTTAACTGAAACTACCGAGTTCTAACTGAAACTGAAACTATCGAGTTTCGTAGAAACTTGGTAGCTTTTTTTGGATCGGTAAAACCAATCCGAAATTACCAAAACTCGATGCTTTTTTTGTGATATATATAATTTTGTTCCTTCAGAGTAGAGTTGGCAATATTTTTGAAACTTACTTAAAATTAATTACAAACAATTTTCTCAGGGACCGGTTGATACTTGGAGATAAAAGCGGAACATCTTATAAAGTTTTCAAACGTATCTCGTAAACATTTGAAGATCTCAAGAGGAGACAAATAAATCTTGAATCATATCGAGAACGTAAAGCTGAGTCCAAAGTGCAAAATCCCATGAAAGCTCAAATAAAAGCTCACTTGAGAAGGCGGTATTTCAAAATAAATCGATAGAATTAGAGAAGCCTGATAGACCGGTGAACAAGATCATGGCCAACTCCAATAGGGATAACATGAATATCACGAAGATGACTGAAATAGAGAAAAAATTCTTTTCGAGTTTCCCGTGTGCCTTAATTCTCTCTTTAAGCCCACTATACTCTGAGTTCCACTAGGTTTTCTTCACATTCGAGATTCTATTGATAGGTGTGGTTTACTACCGCAAACAACAACGATTCTTTTAATTTTTTTCATTCTACATGTACAATATATCATATTAGATACGTAAACAAAAATATATAATTAATTAAGCACATATTCTATGTCTAAATCGACTGATAGCTTTAAGTAAGTCATCGTTTACTTTGGTTCGCAGTAATACCGAGGCCATCTTGAATCGATTAAAATTGAAGTGGCATTCAAGCTACAGCTAGTTTCAACTTTCGAAGTAGAACTACGCGCAACTGTTTTTGTTTAGAAAATTGATTTGATTAAACATCTCGGCATCTATATATATAATATAAATATAAGGGCAAATACACCTAGATTTTTAAGTTTAAGAGTTATTATAACACAGGTCCACGTTTTTAAAATTATAA
>JAEMOT010002617.1:0-64150 GCA_019297695.1 Apostasia ramifera | reverse complement strand
AAGAAAATAATCAATCTGAGTTCTTTAAATTCCATTCTTGTATGTGATAACATGCTCCTCTCTCTTCTTGAATAAAATATTAGCAATTACAAGATTATATGCTGAAGAAAACTCTAAAATAGTTTTATCCTCCTCATTTATCTCTCCAAAATCATATCCACCATGTATATTATTAAATTCCTCAGCAACACGTCCAACATGTCCATTTAAATCTCCTCCAATAAATAATCTTTCCTCCTGAGATATCTCTTGTATTAACTCTTCTAAATCATTCCAAAATTTTTCCTTTGTGCTCGCATCTAAGCCAACTTGGGGAGCATACACACTTACAATGTTAATAATCATTCCATTGATTATAATTTTTAAAGCCATAATTCTATCACAATTTCTCTTAACTTCCACTACATGATCCTTCAAGCTCTTGTCCAGAATTATATCCACTCCATTCTTATTTTTATTCTTACCAGAGTACCAAAGTTTAAAACCTAGGCCATCAATTTCCTTAGCTTTCTCTCCAACCCATTTTGTTTCCTGCAGGCACAAAATATTAATCTTTCTATGAATCATAATATCCACCAACTCTATTAGCTTGCCCGTCAGGCTGCCTATATTCCAAGTTCCTAATCTAATCCTACTTACTTGAGTTCTACTATGATGGACTAGCTTCTTTACCCGCATCCGTCCATGATGTGGGGACCCTTGCTCATTTTTCACTACACCCGGGCGCCGATGCAGCGGCCCTTGCTCATTTTTCACTGTATTCAGGCAATACAACGCGTCGCTTCCTGGGAACGCCCTAGCTTTAACACAATTTTCTAAAGGATTCATGTCATGATTGATTCGATAAATTTTATGCTGGTTGTCGACTGCCTAACGCAACCCTCCGCGTTTCTCATCCGGAACTTGGGACCCAGCAACGACGCGTTTTTATAAAACTTTAATATAAAAAAAACTTAACATAAACTTAGTTGATAATTAACTTAAAATCTACACATTAAATTTTTAAAATCATAAATCGTCAAATTATATTCTAAATTCATAAACTTAAATTTAATTACACTTTCATAAATTTTTCCGAACTCATTAAATGGAGCTTCATATCATTAGTTTCCCTGTTTGACGCAAGAACCAAAATCAGGATCAAATTAATACTAATTTAAAAAATAATAATTAAATTTTTTAATTATTCTACACAAATTTTAATAAAAAAATATTATTTTACTTCACAAACTCAATAATTTTTAATAAAAATATTAACTTTATTTCACATCCTAAATCAAAATACACAATTCAAATATTTTAATCAAAAATATAAAATAAAATTATATTTTTATTAAAATTTATTAAACATATAAAGTAAAATAATATTTTTTATATTAAAATTTATGCAAAATAATTAAAAAAAATTATTTATTATTATTATTATTATTATTTTAAATTAGTACCATTTTAATCCTGATTTTAATCCTAACACCAAACGGGCCTTTAAACTACCTCAAAAGCACATCATTTTCATCTCAAAAGATCATTTTACTAAACTTACAATAATACCAAATTGCAAAATTTATATCTTCCTCCAATGAGAATTGCACAAAGGGATTGAAAAGCACATAAGCCAAGACAATAAATTTGAAAAGGAAGAAGAAAATTCATAACAAATACAAACAACATCATCATCAACATTAACACAAGTATTTGACAATTAAAAAATTTAACTCATCATCCAAATAGTTTTTTTTTTTTTACCAAAGATCTACCCAAAATATTTTCTTTCCATTTCATAATAAAAACATAACCTAATTAAAAAAAATTGCAATTTTAGGGGGGAAAAAAATCAAAATTAAAGCCCAGAAGCATCAACAATCACTCAAGTGCAAGCAATGACCTGTCTGAGCTGCCATATCCATGAGTACATCATGCCAATCCCACAATACACAGAAACCAGGATCAAAGGAAGAAAAGGAAACCTGCTCCCAAAAATGTATGGGTGCACAAATTGGCCCCAAATCTCAGTAAACACTAACCCTAGAAGATAACAGGAAGCAAATGGTCCAATTAGAACATGCTGAGATCCAGAGCTTTTGGCATTCTTCTTCTTTGCTGCTTCAGGAGCTCCACTTCTCCTGAAATGGGATGAGAAGCCTGCAGACATGAGGATTGAGTATGTGGCCAGTAGCAGCACCTTTATGGGGTACTCCTGGGATTCAAAGAGGAGGGGAAACATGGAGTAGCAGGACACTGCATTCACAAAATCAATAAAAAGAGTCATCTAATTATCAAAAAAAAAAAAAGAATCTTAATTGATGTCACAAAGAAACAGAATTAGCAGCTACGGGATTCATATTAATTAATCAATTGTGTATTTAATTTATATAGAACTTCTCAATGTTGCAAGAATCTAGACCTGTTTGGTAGCCAAAACGAAGCAACTTCAAAAAAAATTGGAAGTGAATTTGCCAAACACTTTTTTTTTTATGGGATGAAACTGAATAAAAAAAATTAGCTTCAAGTCATTTTAAAGCAATAAAACCAAAACCATTTACAACTTGGATTCAAGTGAAGCCACTTCAAGTTCTAAATCCGATTCTATTTATTCCAAAGCCGAATTTGCTGCCAAGCAGGCCCATATTTACTGCATTGGACTCGTTGTATTGCAATGATTCATTATCGTATTTTTATTCTGTTAGTATACGCTGCTTAATCTACTGAAAAGCAGCACTAATAAACATAAGCCCTTGTGGTGCTAATGCTAAGTTAAATGTAAATCTTTTTCAAACCATTGAATCAAATTTAACTGGCAACCCATTTTTCCCAAAAGCTTGTCCATCTATGTCACACAGGTCGAACCACTTTGATATTCTTTTTTTTGCAGTATATGATCAGAATCACCATTTGAACATTTGTTATGAGAGTTCAAAACAGGAAAGTAGTGGAGTCAAAATGACACTAATCCGGTCAGCTGAATCTTTGTCCTTTGCCTGCACCTCTTCTGTCCTCTATTGCATGCAATGTCACTAAGAGATTGAAATGTTATCTAGTCCTGGTGAAGCTGGGCTTAAAAATCCGACATTCTTTTTCCAGGATGTTGACAGCACATAAGATGCCTTGGAAAGGGTGCCCCCCCCTATGACTCATGAGCTTTGGGAGGAAAAAATCTGAAATTGAACAGGTAGAAAAAATACAGAAGATTTTTCCAAGAACTGTCTGGTCCCGTTACAAAATTATTGAACACGCCAGCAACATGCCATGTGTCATATTGGCATGCTAGTCATCCATTTTTTCAATATTACGTCCCACACACTTCCATCACTCCGTTAACTCTGGGTGTATGGTGGTAGGTAATATTCCTTTATTTAGGGCACGCGACGCACACAATATTTAAAATTTTTGAGTTGGAGAAGATTGGAGAGGGAAAAGGGAGGGGAATTTAGAATTCAAGTTGCAAACAAAATATTCCTTTAGTCTCATGATTGTTTGTAGCATTTAAAAATTTTAGGTGTGTGCATTGTAATATTTTAAAAAAGGAAGACTAGTATATAAAAATGGCAAAATGTGTTATATGGGTAAATGCCCATGTTTTAATCATCATAATTGTAGTGTTTGCTTCAATTATTGGTCACTAAATGGACCAAAGATCAAACTAAGATGCTTAATCCACAAAGTGTCCTAGTCCCCTTCGATCGCCAAAGATCATGCTCAAGGAATACTAGAGATTCTTAAAGGACTTTTCGATGCTCTCAAAGAAGACCCGACAACCACTTAGTATAAGGCTTTTGCATCAACAAGCTTGTGTCAAGAAAAAATCATAAAGAAGCTCTCAAATAACTTTCTACTCGAGAATTACTTAGAGGAATTTCCATCAAGGGACAGTCAAGGAGTTCCCTCAAAGTGTGTACTCGATGAAGCCTCTCTTGAGAACTTCCAAAAATCTACTTGTGAAGCCTACACAAGGATTACCTCAGAGGCCTGTGCAGGCTCTGACGGTGAGCACATGCCAGAAGCTGATGGCTCGGATTTCTTCATCCGTGCCATGGAGAAGAAAAGCACAGAGATCAGGCACACAAGCAAGCTGAAAAATGAACCTTTCTTGAATCACTGCTCAGATCCGCAGAACTGAAGGAGGCAGTGGCAGAGTCCGGCAGGAACTACCGAAACCCCAACACCTTGGGATTTTTAGCGGACAGCAAGAGGAATGAAGGCAGCGAGGGTCGATCGGCAAGGACTGCGACAAATCGCAGCTAATTTCTTTCGACGTCGACGCAGTCGCGGGGAAAAGAGGTTGCGCTGTACGAAACATGGAGAAGTCTCAACAGCATGACAACCAATGTCACAACATACACCGAGTAGAATATAGCTTGAGGACGTGATGCGGGACAGATGAATGATGCAAATATCAAGATCAGCTGATTTGAATAGCAGATTAACATCAAGTTACTGTAAAATATAGAATTAATTTTGCGAAGATTAAGAAATTTCTCAAAAAAAATAGAAACAATTCGTTAAAATTTTAAATAAAGTGGATCAGAGGTAATTAAAAAATTATCTACTTAGATTAAGGTTTAGTTCAATTTTTAACAAGTCAAAATTAAAGAAATATGAATAAAGTTCTTACAATAATTATCCAACAGTGAAGAAATATTGCTCAATAATATAAGGTCACACAAGCAGAGCATTTTTGAGCAAAATCCTGGCTAAGAGACAATTCCACTCGAAGCAAGAAAACTGAATTACTTGGATCAAGGAAGGTTTTACCTGGATTGGGAAAAAAAAGTACTAATTTATAAATTTTCTGCTTTAAGGCTGAGACCAAGGCAAGCAAGTGACAGAGACCCTCATAATGAGAGGCGAAGCCATATAGTGGACACGATCAAGGTCTAGGGCTTCACTTAGGCTCGACGAATCATGATCATGGTAAGCTTGTGGACCTGACCAATCACGTCTGGGCTCGACAAGGCATCCGGCATCAGCGAGCCTGGTCGGGCGTGCTCAACTCATTGTGATGCATTGACATAGGCTCAAGTCTCCTTGAGAGAGCGATTTGATTCGACTGGAGAGCAAGGGGTAGGATCGAGGGCTCGTAGTTCCAATGCATGGTTACACTATTTCGTGGGTGCAATGCAGTCTGCAAATGATCGAACTAGGGAAAGAGTGCGGCTGTGCGATGTTGCGTAAGCTATGGTAGGCGGCTTGCGCGACTTCACTTGCGAGGAGTGGGATTGAAGGCCACACATACAACAACATTGACCCAGAGTGACAAGCTCCGCGCATGGGGATAACCACGTAGGCAACAACCTTTGATTGTCCTTCACGTTCACAAACCTAGGATCAAGCGAGGTGACGAGATCTGCAGAGTGAATGCTGAGAGGATTGAGGGAGGAGGTGGTGGGGACACCACGATCGACCGTCGATTCATTCCTGATAGAGTTTACCGTCGACGGCCGAGATCTAGCCATGTTGCTTCGATCTGGATTGATTGATTATTAGGACAGATTTGGAAAGATGAATACTGCGGATCGCTGACTCGATGGATTGGAAATCTCCTATTCATTCTGATTGATTGGAGATTCCATTTTGGGATGATTTTATTTCTCGCATTTATTTTGTATTAGTTGTTTCTATTTCGGTGATTATTATTTTAGGCATGTTATCTAGTATTTCCTCGTCTATGTGAGGAATTTATTACATTATGTATTTTTCTTTATTGAGTCAGTTTGTATAGAGGTCTATATAAACGTCTCCCTTTTACTCTTATTTTCTTAATGCTGAATAAATCTGATTTGTGTTTCCCTTGAGATTATTTGATTCTGGAATGAATCGATATCCTGAATAGGGAAGGGCTTGGGCCTTGGGTGAGAATCCCTAAACTCCACCCGCTCCAGCTCCTCCCCTTCGGGTTCGATTCCCTTCATCTTGCACCTCCAGCATTCCCCTTGACGCCTCGTACAGTTCAGATAGACGCACCTGCTCTCCGACCTTGCGCGCCCCTGCTCCACCTGTGTGCGCCGCTCCCACAGCGCGCTCACGAGATCCCGGAAGCGCGACTGCGCCTTGCCCGACNTCAGGTACGAATTTCAACAAAACCTTTAATCTGGTAAAATCGAATAATCTGGAATTTTCTACTAGCTTGTGATTTGCTCGAACTTGTTCCGTCTGTGCGACCTTTCATTATTGAGTGATTTTCAATTACTACTGGTTAAATATTGTGAGACCCTTAATCCTGTTCCCTGTTTCTGATTTATTGAAAACTGAATTGCGCCCTAATCTGAATTGGTAATTTTTCAATTACCTTCGATCTAATTTATTTAAAATTTTAAAAATAATCGATTTTGCGGGCTTAATTAATTTCTCAGTCATCACAAAATTATCCTATAATATTTAGCATTATTTTGTGAATATTCTGCCTTGTAACATTGCTGATCTCTAAACTGCATTATCATTCACCTGTCCCGCATCAGGAGGGGAAGGAAAAGATCAAGAAAAGGCAAGTTTGAGCGGATAGATGAAGTTTAGGGATTCTCACCCAAGGCCCAAGCCCTTCACTGCCAGTGATATTGATTCACCCCAAAATTAGATAATACTAAATAGGGAGGCAAAGTTTTGTTCATTTAGCATTAAGAAAAAAAAATAAGGAGGTAAACATATAAACCTTCATACAGATTAACCCAATAAACAAAATACATCAAACTATAATTTTTTCACACGAACGGGGAAGAACTAAACACTATACCTAATATAACACACCAAATAAAAAATAACTAACACAAAACAACTCCAAGAAATAAATGAAAATCAATCAAAATAGAATATCGCCTCAATAAAATTCAACTTACTATGCCAGCAATCCTTAGAAACCAATTTTCTTAATCCATCTCCCAACTTTCGGTCAACCCAAATCGAAGCAGCTCAGTCACATCTCAATCATTAACAATAAACTCTGCCAGGATAAATCAATGATCAGTAGCCATGGTGTCCCCACAAGACTCGACAACAACAAGCATGATTTGAGAGAAAATCACAAAGAGACCCTCGATAAAGAACCCTCTACTCGAGGAATTTCCTTTGAGCTCTACTCGAAGAATTCCTCTTGAGTAGTCAGCTCAAGGAAATCTCTCACAAGAACCTGCCAAGAGACTACTCGGCAGTTCCCCTCTAAGGATTACCTGAGACCCTTACTCGAAAGCTTCACTCAAGATCCTCGAAGCCAAGACTTCTTCGAAGACCAAGGCTACAATTTCTTCGATGAAAGTTGGGCTAATACAATCAGATTAGTTGTCAATGTTGTGAGCTTGCTCCACGCTGCAAGTTATGTAACCCAAGACATAAATGCAAAAAAAAATTCATTAATTAAAGAATAAGGACATATTTTAGAAAAGAAAGGGATTGTTTGATCTTGCTCATATAAAAAGAGGAAAAAAGAAAGTCAAAAAAGACATGCCAAGACACTATAACGAATGATCTTACATATTTGAAGCTAAATGTATATTTATTGTTTGATAGAGTACAATGGAAACAAAGAATTCGTTCGCTAATCCCACTTAATAGGATAACATAATCAAAAGAATAGCTGCATTTAAGTTGTAAAGAATCAGGTTCAAGACTAGCCGCATAAAATAAGGATGATTGCCAATAAGTATCAAAAATTTTACAACAAAATATGATGTAATTAAAGAAGAAGATGCACCAAAGTTTAATACAAAATGGAATGAGGTGCCTTTGTTCATTGAAATTCTTAACTCACTAAGATTAATGAATGCCTATCTTCATCCGATATTAATATGAGACAGATTACCTGTTCCCTAGCCAAGAACAACACTAGTACCTTGTTAGTTAAGGATTTGAACACAAAGGGTTCCCAGTTAATCCAATTCCTTAAGCGAAAAGCCCATATATTCGTTAAGTAAACTAGAAAAAAGATCAAGCAATGCCCTCTAATTTTTCATGTAACTAATAAAACCTACGCTATAGCTCTTCGTGATATACGAATGTTATTGAACTTATATCCAACTAAAATCCCCATGAAAGCTCTTCTGGCCCAACATTATGCCCAAAGCGTAATGCAAATTGCCATGAGAAGTTCAACTATATGATTTTTAAGAGAAATAAGTAATATCAATAATATTGCACCAGAACACGTTATCATAGGGATTTTGCCCATGTTTTCCGCCAAGTCCTTAGACTGACATTTTACCCGCCCAAAAATGTGTTTGTAGCAGAATTTAAAATCCAACTTAAAACTTAAGCTGGAAATTTTATTTTGGACAAAATGAGTTCAGGTTTTCCCACTTAAGTCAAGAAATCTAGGTTCTGGACAGGCATTTCTGTATAACAACCGGAGCATTAACACAGGTTCTCAGATAAAATTCTATGATATGCATTTTGCAAATATAGAAACTATGTAAATATACATATCATTAGAGCAGATTCACCATGATATCAAAGCATGCTTGTTTGAGAAAGTTTCCAAACAGAGATTAAGGAATAAAAGGAAGGATAAAGATAAGTTTTAGAGGTAAAAAGAAAGAGGAAAAAGTCCTTCTAGAGGCTGCTTAGAAAGGTGAAGAGGAAGAGAGTTGATCAGCTACGTCGTCTGGAGAGGAAATACTACTGAGTGGAGTGAGCCGAATAAAACAAACTAGTTGGAGACAGAGTTGAACAAGTGTCCGACAACCCTCTCGTATTGTGGCACCCGAGATCTCAAAAATCCCCTTACCATCATAAATATAGTTATTTATAACGGTAAGGTGACAGGTGGATTAGGTAAACTTCATTAATGATGGTAGGACACTATGGCAAAAGCAACTATGCAGCCTGTCATAGTCAAATCATGTTTTAATAATGGTCACCTCTCCCAAGCCCATGACCTAGGAGTCGTACAATATGAGAATGACTTATAAACTAACTGATCGGTGCGTCCGGGCTAGGGATCTGTTCGACCACTTTGTTCGACTAATACTGTTCAGTAGGTTCCTGGTTATTCTACTTTAGGACCCAATTCGACTAGAACCTTTGAATTATTCGAGAATGATATTTTAGGGTTAGTGGACAAATTAGTTTTAAACCACCACGTGTCAAGTCAAACTAACGTGGCGAATTTTTTCCTCAACAATACTCTTGCAATTAAAGTGTATAGACCAATCAGCAAACCGTTGTGTTAACTTTCCATAAAAAAATAAGGTAAACTGTATTAGTGCCCCTGAGGTCAAGAAGATATTGCAAATTGGTCCCAATTTTTAAAAAATCTCAATTTTCATCTCTTAAAGGTTTAAAACCTTTAAGCCTTAATCCCTCTTTTATAATCTCATTGTTTTCACTGGTACGTTTTAATAGAAAACTCAGCACAATCTTACAAGTAATTTTAAACATGGAATCTGAAGCTGTATGAATATATCAATGTTGACATGATAGTTATGCACTACGAACAATGACAAGATTAGAGCAACAGCAGAATAATAAAGCATACCTATTGACAGTAAGAAATAGTGTCTTGCATCTTCCATGCTATTTGTCGCAATTATACCCAGAGGTATTGTGATATGAAGAGAGGCTTTCTCATGAACATGCCACCCAAACATAAAGCTACAAGTGAAAGCATATGCCACCCATCTAATTATGTTCTCTGGACGGGGCCTTAAAAATGTCTTAACAAGGCAAGGAATCATAGCTAGAAGAACTAAGATGAGAGCAATGATAGGGTTGACCTGTCGCATCAAGAAGTCACCAAATTTAGAAATTTTTTAGGGTCAATTTGTAACAGCTTAAACTTAAATTTAAGCTACTTAGATTTAAAGTGCTTCCAAACAATATTGTTGTACTCATATGACTTAAAATTTTCAAGTTGCTTGAGTCTAAAATGCTTCCAATGCTATTTTATACACCAAAAGAATTTAAGCTACTTTTAGCTATTTAAGCGCTTTAGAAGCTAAAATATTCCTTTAAGATGTTTAAAATGTAAGCTGCTTCAAAGTTAGCTTAAAATTAAAGCTGCTTCAAAAGTTAAAATTTAAAAATTTAAGGAGCACATACTTATTAATGTTTTAAAGTTGTTGCCAAATAGACCCTTAAAATTTTAAAATGTTATGAATGTCCAAAGACATAGTCAAATAACTTCATATAGAAATCGAAAAAAAGCATGAAGATAATAACCTGGGGAAGCACAGCGAAAGACGAAGAATCCCCAACTAATCCACCTGTGAAAGATGCCTCGGGTGTTCGAACACTAAACCCAAACTTACAGAGGAGAAAGGCAAGTATTTTATCAAGAAGAATGTAAAAGACCCAAAAGTTTGGAGCCCAGTATGCATGGCACAAGCCCCTACCAAATGGAAATAACCGACGAAAAACCTGATGAATCTGCAACAGAAAAAAAGCATAACTAAAATGGAATTAAGACATCTTCCAACACTATTCAAGCACTTCTAATAGACGAGATTCATGTGAGAAAAAAATTAACTTGTTTCATTACTTAAGTGAATAGTAAAAATAATCTTATAAGAGAATCAAACTCATCATTCATCTTCACTCAGTATGTTTAAATTACACTAACATTATTATAAAATAGTACCTAAAAAGTGCGAAATATAGAACATAACCTTCAATAGAAGTCACCAAACACAGTGCATAACCGATGATTAGTTGTAATCATAAATAATGTCACAAAAGAGCAATTAATTTCAAAGATTAATTATGTGATATTTTAGAATACTCAAAAATTAACTGATTTAACCCTTAAAAAAGACAGAAATTAACTGATTTAAAATACAAATTGAATTGGATCATCTGTAAAATAGAATTTACCAAGTTATATTAGAGAAATAAATCGCTTCAATTAGATCCATCAAGAGTTTCAGGGATTAAATTAGGCCTCTCAAATAAAATCTAGCAATAACTTCACATAATTAAATTTTAGGTTTCTCAATACGAGACAAATCGAATAATCCAATCAAATAAATAATTCAACTTGAAATCAATTAATCAACACTAATGACATTCAGAAGAAACTATACCTAATTTGAATAAATATGGAGAAAGTAAGAGGCAATGAAGCTAGATCATGAATTTGGGCTCCTCGTCGGCTATTCGTGAACACTTAGTTGAATAAGCAAAAAGAGCTCAAACACAACAATGAGAAGCTGAAGGGTGAAGAGGTAATGCTAGGAAGGCTTGTTGTTCAGCACTACCTAAGTTCAGCTTTTACCGCACCTACATGTGGGTGCTTACCATGTAGGTGCTTACCTTGCTGGAGGAAATGTGAAGATGTGGGAGGCTGATAGGTAATGTGAGTGAAGGTTTTGGAATTTGAAAATTGAAAAGGTTTGAAAAGTGACACACTGGTCTCTCTTTATGAAAGGAAATGAGGTTCACAATGGTGGACCTACCACTGAACTCAAAGGAACTGATGGGATAAATACTGGATAATTCCAGGCTAAGCTAGAAATATTCTTTCGATGGTTTTCTGCATAAAAATATGAATTTTTTGCTTCAGAACACCTTGTTAAGTTACAGACTTGCTCTCAAAGCTTTGAGGTGATTTCATCTTTAATTGTATTGATCTTCCAGAAGTGAATCTAAAACAAATGAGATAAAAAAATGATTTTATTGGTTTCCCTTTTATTTGTGTACCAGAGGAAAATAATTTTCTTTTCAGACATCAACTGAAACTTTGTTTATATGTTGTCTAGCTTTGCAGGAAAACTTTAATCAAAAAAATGCTTTGCAGGATAATAAAGAATCAGCAGCATATGAAGATTTGATTACAAGGAACATTCATTTATGAGCTTTACACTTTACAGGGCACAGAAGACACCAGTGGATATGAAGATTTACTTATAAGGATCTTCATTTATCAAGTTGTATCTATCCTTCACTATGGGGATGATGCCATCTAAGGTTGGGAAAAATCTTATGTTTACCATGACTTATTTTTTATTTATTAAATTATTTAAATCGTGAACTGATTATTAATAAATGATGATGTGTCACACATTGATTGAATTCACAGAGGTTTGCATAACATGAAGGGCTTTCTTGAATTGTCACCGGAGTCCAATTATATCACATTCTTGACACATACTTCAGATCCTTTAAATAGTAAAATGAATTTGCTCAAACTAGGCTTGATCTAGAGTTTTTTTATTTAAATTATTATGCTTGGGGCTTGTTTTACATCTAATGCCCAAAAAAAAGTTTGGGAGTCATTAGACTAGTGTAAGATCAAAGAGCTTAAAAGATCAAGACATTGCAAGACTAAACATTATAAATTATTAATTAGATCAACAGAATTGTTATGATAGGTTTATCTTTCTACTAAGATCAAAACAAATCATGCCCATTGAGTGGTTTTGGACCCATACCGAAGATGACTTAGCTAAACTTTAGATCATCATTGGTATCAGTCCAAATCAACCTCACAGGAATGATTTTTTTGATCTCAGTACAAGCAGTTCCACACATAATCTCAGCAATAATACTTATTAGCAAGAGCAACTAAATTGATAATGACAGGTTTACAAAAATATCTGCAAATGGGAGTTACAATCTAGTTTTAATTAGTAGCCTCCTTTTTATTCAAGCTATGAAGCATTAAGGGGTTTTTTACATATAGTGTTCTGAAACAACTTGTTTAGGAGTTACTGACCTGATGCTCGTTAGATGCACTAATAAAAAAATTTAAGGTATCAAGACATTGGGAAAGTGAATCTATAAGAAATAGTAATTTAAATAGGTTTTCGGGGGTGCTGATCTAGTCTTGATTCGTAGCCTTTAAGCCTAACACTTGTTAGTAAGCCTGAGATGTTCTTAACACCTAGTCCCTAAAGTCAACTATTTCAGGAGCCATTAGCCTAACACTCATTAGATAAACAAATTGAAAAGTTTAAGAGATCAAAACACTGCACATATTAAAGCAATAAGCTTAGAGCTAATTTTTAGTAAAATCCTATGTTTATCTATTTAACCAAGCTTCGAATGAAATCAATGTCCTAGTGATTTTCCTATCAATGGAATTGGTTTAGAGCTAATAAGTTTTTGAGTGAACTTACCTAAAAGCATAACGACATAAGATAAGAAAAACTTTCTTTAATTCTTCAAAATTAAGTTGGTGGTGAACTATCATCTACAAATATAAATTACGGATAATTATATATATGACAATTCATACTAATATATTTACATATTTCACACTCATTCTTTAAGTACTACAATGAGCACACCATGACTTTTTAAACATTACATCTCAAAAATTAAAAAGTGTGTCGAGTGTAATATTTTATATCTATAGTGTAATATTTAAAATAAATGTGTAATATGTAAATATGGTAATATGAAGTGTTACGTATGTAAATGTCCCTATAAATTATCATCTACAAGTAAAGTTAAACTATGATATTTATTATCATAATTATGTTTGCACAACAATGCCATGTTTCGGAGATTAAAGGATGAAGTTTACAGCTAGCTAACATATCTCTACTAATCAATATTGGCATGCTAAAATAACAACCAAGTCTTACTCTCACTAGGTGGGGTCGGCTACATAAATCCTTTGTTTCTATTGCGCTCTATCAGTTACCAAATTCTTATCTAAGTCTAAGTAACTAAGATCACTCCTTATAATTTCTTGTCATGTCTTCTTTGATCTGTCTCTTTCTCTTTATACATTGGCAAAATTCAATAACTCAATTTTTCTAACTAGAGCTTCAATTGGCCTACAATTTATATGTCCAAATCATTTAAGCCATCTTTCTCTAAGTTTATCATCAATTGGTGCAACACCAACATTCTTTCGGATATACTCATTTCTCATTCTATCCTTTCATGTATATCCACACATCCACCTTAGCATCCTTATTTCTGCAACATTTATTTTATTTGTTTGTTTCCTCTTTGTAAGCCAACATTCAACACCAGTCTTACTACAGTTTTATAAAATTTACCCTTAATTCTGGATGGGATTTTTCTATCGCACAACACACCAGAAGCATTTCACCATTTTATCCATCCTGCTTAAATCATGCTAATAACATCATTATCTATTTCACCATCATTTTGTATGATTGATCCAAAGAATGTAAAGCGCTCACTTTTTTTGACAATTTGATCACCAATTGTCACATCTCCAATATAAGTATTTATTTCTTGACTAAATGTGCACTCCATATATTCAGCTTTTAATCTACTGAGATGAAAACCTTTAGATTCTAGAACATTCCTCCAAATCTCGAGTTTCGCTTTGGCTCCCTATTTAGTTTTCTCAATAAGGACAATATCATCTGCAAAGAGCATACACCAAGGCACCTCATCATAGATATGTCCAGACATGACTTTCATAATCAAAGCAAAAAGATACGGACTTAAAGCCGAGCCTTAGTGTAATCCAACTATAATAGGAAAATCCTTAGTCAAACCTCCTTGTGTCCAAACACAAGTAACATCTCCTTTATACATGTCTTTAATAACTTCAATATAAGCAGTGCAAATTTTTTTTCTTTCTAAAACTCTTCAAAGTACTTCTCTTGATACTTTATCATAAGCTTTTTTCAAATCAATAAAAACTAAATAGAGGTTTTCCTTTCTCTCCTTAAACTTCTCCATTAAACTTCTTAATAAATGAATGACTTTTATAGTAAATCTACCTGGCATAAAACCAAACTGATTCTCTGATACCTTAGTATTATGGCGTAACCTTTGTTCGATCACCCTCACTCAAAGTTTTAAAGTATGACTCATTAATTTAATTCCTCTATAATTGGCACAATTCTGTACATCGTCTTTATTCTTATAAATAGGTACCAATATACTCTTTCTCCATTCATTTGGCATCCTTTTAGTTTCAAAATCATATTAAACAATCTAATGAGCTAAGAAACTTCATCATCTCCTAAGCACTTCCTAATCCTACTGTTTTTTTATACTTCATCTTCTTTAAAACTTTCCAGATTTCAGTTTTACTAATACGTCGGATGTAAGTAATTTTTACTTTCTTATAAATAGGTACCAATATACTCTTTCTCCATTCATTTGACATCCTTTTAGTTTCAAAATCATATTAAACAATCTAATGAGCTAAAAAACTTCATCATCTCCTAAGCACTTCCAATATCTAATCCTACTGCTTTTTTATGCTTCATCTTCTTTAAAACTTTCCAGATTTCAGTTTTACTAATACGTCGGATGTAAGTAATTTTTACTTTCTTTTGAGATGCTGGCTTTCGTAAAATCAATTGAATTTTCACAACCTTCATTAAAAAGCTGTTGAAAGTAACTCATCCATCTATCTTTGATATCATCTTCCATGAAAAATACTTTTGATTTTCATCTTTAATACATTTTACTTTAATTAAATTTTTAATTTTTCTATCTCTTATCTTGGCAATCCTATATAATTGTATTTCTCCTTCTTTAGTGTCTAGCTTCTTATATAAATCGTCAAGAGCTATATTCTTTGCATTACCAACTACTTTCTTAGATTCTCATCGAGCCACTTTATATTTCTTTCACTTATCCTTTTTTTTTGTTTTTAAACCAATCTCTATAATAAAACTTCTTCTACTTAATTTTTTTTGTACATCAACTTTCCACCACTAAGTATCTTTATTATTTACAATCATTCTTTTGGATTCTCCCAGCACATCCTTCGTCACCTTACGGATATAGTTAGCAACTGTCAACCATATAAGATCAATTTTCCTACTAATGTTCCATTGCCCAAGTTCTAGAACCTTCTTCTTAAATACACATCTGTTCCCATTCTTTAGATCCACCATCGAGTCTGAAGATAGGATTTTGACTTATTATTTCTTCTCCAATACTTTATCTCAGAATCTAAAATCATTAATCGATGTTGGGTAGTCAAACATTCACGGAAGATCCCTATTTTCGACTCCTAAGGCACAAGCTGAGAGAGCCCGCAAAGCAATACATGGCTGACGATGACCCAAAATCTCGTTGATCCAATATAGGACATCCTCCAAAACTGAGATATTAGGGACCGAAACAAATCAAAAATAAATCTACTTCAATCTATCAACGACATGACGTAATCTGATCTAGATCATTGGTGATAAAGGTGCCACCATCACTTACCACGCTGATGTTTTCACACATTTGTTTCATACATTGATTTTTTACCCCCATAACAACTAAAAGCAACAAATAGTTCACATAAATTGTTCTGAGAATTCTTTTTCAACAAGAAAAAGAAAGGAATAAGTTCTTACAATATACAAAAATAACACTCCTCAATTTATGATTCAATACTTTCGAAGTCAATATAAATGTCACTATAGAAAGGCGCACATTGGCGTACAACCAAATACATAAACCAGTAACCATGAAACACAAAAGAAACATAATGCCAGTACTTTCAATGGGGGGAAAAAAGACATCCAAGAGCAGGAATAATCTTTGGCTAAAAATATTGTTGTTTGACTACCAAACAAAAATAATGTGTAACAACTGTCATGTCATTAAAATGTACAAATTTTCCAATATTTACCAAAACGAAGGCATTGGAAGTGACTATAAACACGTTGTTTGCCTGCATTAATATGAATATCTTTATCTACAATATTTGAAGTTTGCTTTTCAATTATTCCTTTAACAGTTGCCTAACTTTAGCATTCCTAAATCTAATTGCACTTCCAGTAGTTTTCATGCCAAAACTACCTAAATGTACTTACTATAACCTTTTCTTCGTTCATACTCAACAAAATGAAAGTTTCATGATATACAAGCACACAAACACACAAAAAAACCTGGAATATGTTAAATCCCTGGCAGTTCAATAATACAAAATGAAATATCTACGAAGTTAAACTAACTTAAGTGGAATGCCTAGACATACCTATTACGAGTGTGCTTGAAGCCCATGAGTTAGTAGGCCAGCAGTTTCTTGGCCTTGTCTGAAAAGTGCGTATGTTTGTGTATATCAAGGAAACAGAATATTAAGAACATAAAGAATTAATAAACAAATCTTACTGAAAAAATGCACCTTGTTTACACGAGGTTTTGTAGTTGTATCTTAATCGTCCACTTGACATTGAATCAAACCAACTTAGATCGAGGTTATACTCCACACACCGACATCAAGGTTCCACCCCAACACGGGATTGAGGTTCCACCCAACATGAGGTCGAGGTCACATCTTAGCATAAGGTTGAAGTTCCACTTCGGAAATAGACTTTATCTAGATTCGAGTTTCAATATCTTCACTACAAAACCATGGTGTCATTCATGAATATGTCAACCTTGGATCTTCGCAGTAAATTATTTTGAAGAATTCATAAGATCTTAGAAACCGGAAGCAATCCAAAGGGAAGAAAGCAAGGAGAGATGGATCCCACCCAAGGATTATATTAAGGTAAACTTCGATGCAACCATAAATGATCTTCAAGAACGTATGGAATTGGGTGTTATAGTGAGAAACCATATTGGTGAGCCGCTTGCTTGCCTCATATCTAGCCCCTGAGCCCATGTATGCTGATTGTTTAGCAGTTAAGAAAGCACTATATCTTGCAAAAAAGGTGTGCACGCATGTTATGTTTGAAGGAGACGCGGCGGAGGTAATTCTAATGCTTCAATCTAACAAGTCTGATCTATCCCTCATAGGTTAAGTATCTAGAACATGAAGAAAGACGAGGCTCAATTCATAAGCTGTCGCTTATCCCATATTAGAAGAGAAACGAACCATGCGGTGCATAAGCTTGCTAGACACACACAATCTATTACAGCCATAGAGATGTGGGGAGACTCTTACCGAGCTTTATTCATAATGAGATCTATATTGACAAAATCAACTTTACTAATTGCTTTGAATGAAATGCAATGAAATTTACTTTATGATCAAAAGAAAAACTTATGCTACAAAATTACAAGTACATTTTCAATCAAAATCATTACTAGAGAAAAGCAATGTCAGCCAATTAACAAGTCTGAAGTATTAATAATTGGAATAATCATAATTGTCCATCTCAAATATACCAATATGCTCCCTATTCGTGGTTAGTAACAATCAGTTTCCTGGTTGCCAATAAACTGACCACTTGGAATGCCACATGTCATTACTCTCATACATCATAGCAACATCAGTGACTAGAATCATCTCCATTATGACTACAAGTTCCACCTCTACCATCTACCTCAAGATGAAGATCACCACCTTCATCTATAAATAGGATCCTTTGTCTCATTTTCCCTCAATCAATCAAAAGTAATTCTAAAATGGGCCCAAAAGATCACTACTCCAGGTCATCAATCGCCATGGCAATCACTACCACATTGTCAGCTGCGTCGACGATCCTTAACCAAACGTAAAAGGCACACCTAGCTCTGATCCCGCCAAGATAGCAACAACTCCCTAGGAGATGCGAATAGCTTCTTAGGTTCCTCCTCCGATGGCACTGTAAGCAAGTCCCGTACCAGCGCAAGCAAAGCGAGCAATTCCCCAACAAGCACAGTCAATGCCAATAATTCTTGAAGCTCTACCAATTCCTACAATCGACTCCTATAGCAGCTCCAACTTTCTAAGGGTCTAGAGTAAGCAATGCCTCCCTGACCCAATCGGACACAAGCAATCCCCCTCAATCAGCACAAGTAGTGTCACCTTATAAGAGACAAGGGATATAAATTCCATTTTAGGCTACCAAAGATAAGACACCTACAACTAGAAGACCAGCGAGCAAATACAAGGATTCAATTTGGTAATCAGGTACTCCAATCCTGATTATGGTACAAAATGCCACCTCCTCTCCAATTCTTTCAAGGAACTAGCTTCAACTAGTTCATCAAACTCCCATGAGATTACATCCAACCTTACGTTCATTTGAAGCAGGAGCCACTAGCCCGTGTCATCGGCAAAAAAAGATGGTAATCTATGGCATGGCTCTCTTTGTCTTCATGCAAGAAAAAAATGAGCGCCTGCAGGAGTACACCAACTGATTCTTACCCACCACTGCCGAAGCTGAAAATCTTGTTCTCATAATAGCCATGTGCAACTACCATAAGAGAATAAAGAGCGATGACTTGTCCAAGTTCCTTTAGCTCATGAAATCTCAAAGCTATCCTAAACTAGTTTTAGAGCCAACTAGTTCATCCTTCTTAAAGACACCCTATGAGGCAATCCAAACCTTCAAAAGGGGAGGGCCCATTAGATGCTAGAGAGACTGCAACGTAGGCACCCACAAGTGCTCCTTATTAGATTTGAATTGTCTGCTCAATCAGAATCATTACAAGGGAAATGTCACATCAACTTGTTCCTATTCTTGGCCAGTTAATAGGTTTGAAGTAGTAATACTTGGAGTAATCACAAATTCACAATCATCCATCTCAGATAAACCAATCTGCTCTGCATTCCAGGTTAGTAACAACAGGTTCCCAACTTGCAACAAACTCACCATCTAGGATGCCACGTGTCATCCCTCCCATATGTCATAACAACATCAATAACTGGAATCATCTCCATTAAGACTGGCAGCTCCTCCCTCTACTAACTACCTCTAGGTGAAGTTCACCGCCTTCAACTATAGATAAGACCCTTAGTCTCATTCTTCACAGAAGAATCAACAATAATCATTCTTCACAGAAGAATCAACAATAATCATTCTTCACAGAAGAATCAACAATAATTCAATTAGCTCTACAGCTAACCTTCTTCTTCTTTATAATCCTAACCTCTAACTGGAGAAATTTCTTTAACCACCTCCAACGAACAAACTCCTTCATTATAATGGAATTCTTTCCTTACAGAACATGTCATCAATCTTTGGGAGTTTAAATTTCTCTATCATCACACGTCAAAAGAAAAATTGTATCTTAGCAAAGATAGGGAGAACCTTCCATGCATAATAAACAATGCTTGGCTTTTAAATATGATAATTCAAATTCTCACTGCGAAAAATACTATCAACGTTGATGCAAGCAAAACCATTATAGACCATGTCATCCGCATTACTCAACACTCCATCATTGCATCCAAGTTCCCTTCTCTTCTCAATTATTTATTTTGTAAGCCTTAGCTAGATAATGAATCAAAAAACTTCTTCCATGGCAAATAAAATGAGAAAAATGCCAGATATCGTTCTCAACAGCTTTGGTGAGACTGGCTTTTCTGTGAGGGTTGATGAGTATTTAGCTTCAGCTAAAGATCCCACTTGGAGCCTTCAAAACATTGACAGAGATGCAATTTTGAGCAAAAGAAAGCTTGCAGGCAAGTGCTCAACTGCTAGTGTTGCACTCGAGTGGGATGTAAAAACCACAAAGGGGAAAAAATAGAAGGTTGTTGCCAACAATAGTAATTTTAATTGTACTAACATCTCTTTTGCAAGTTCCTGTTCACTTAGCGAGAACTTGGAAGCTCCCAACTAACCCAGCTCCAGCCATAGAACTGGAACTGAGGTTGGAAGGATGGAAACCCTAGCACAGCTAACCTCACAAATGAAGCCCCAGCCGAACTAGCAACCTCCTTTATTTGAATCGATGGACCCAATTCCCTGGAGTTATTTTGGCATTTCTTGAAGGCTCAAGTAATGAAGAGACTAAAAGACCATCAAGCCTCCAAACTAGTTATAGCTTTGTACCTCATTTGGTGGGCTCACAACGACCATGTTTATGGAAAGCCATACCAACCCCAAAGATTATCACAACACTCATTTGCTTTACTGAGGCCTATAAAAGACTTGAGCATAATTTGGGGAACTAAAATCCCATTGGAATCCCCCAGCCTAAAATTGGATAATAGTAAACTTTGACGGCTTCGTGAGATTGAATAGTGAGGCGGGAAAGGGTGGAGTGATAAGAGATCATCACCTTCCTCAGAGCAGTTGGCACCAAACTCTTCACTCATGCGGTCATTTTCATGAAAGCGAGAGGACAATGGGAGGTAGTCAAATCAGCTTGAGACTAGGCAAATAGGACAGAGGGGATTTGGCTTGAGGGCAACTTGACACTAGTGATAGCAAACACTCTTCATGCAGTCAAAGGGGAACCATGTGGCAGACTCTTTGTTGATATTCTTGACATGTTTTGTGCCTTTAAAGCTTTTATTATTACTCATGTATACAGAGTTGCCAACAAAACGACCTATTATATAACTTCTCTTTTTTGTCATGATGATGTCAAGTGTGAAGAGGGTTGTCTCTCCCGCCCAATTTTTACTCGATCCTCACTAAGAAGTGATCCTTTTATACTTGATGTATATGTTTTTGCTTTTATAGTATTATAGGCTACAAAATGGTTCAAAAAAAAAAAGACTTTCTTCCATACATGTGGCAAATATAGATATAAAAACTAAATTCTTATAAAACAACATTTTGGTACACAAAATCAAATTTGCAAATGGAAAATTCAGAAGAAAGAAGAAGCATGAAATCAAACAAAACCTATTGTTCTCAAATTTACCTGGCCATAATAAGCAAACGGCCCAAAAGTAGCAATAAAGACAACACTGACTGCAGAACCCATCACCAAAAACCTAGAAACAGCCCTCCCCCAATCTCCATTGCAATAATGCCTGAGCAAATACACAAAATACACCGGAGCAGCCACCATGAAAAGATGCTTGGAGCAAATCAGCACTGCAAAAGTGACCCCCCCAGCAAGATCCCACCCCTCCACCAGAAACGAGAGTGAAATCAGCAGAATTCCTAATAAGAATCCATTATACTGGAAGTGAATATGATCGACAATCAGGAGCGCGGGAGACCATAGAACAAGCGCGAGGGCCAGCCGCCGGCGGGGATGGGGAAGCTTTCTCGTAACCCGGTGGATTCCGGCGAGAAGGAGGAGATCGGTGAGGGCGACGGAGAGGCGGAGGAATACGACGGCGGACGGCGCGGCATAGTTCTGGCCAGCGACGAGGTCCGTGATGGTGGAGTCGATGAGAGAGGCGGGGAGGGAGAGGAGGAGGGAGAAGTGGCCGAAAAGCGGGGGGTAGTCGAGCGTCCAAGGGCTTGAGGTGTCCAGGTACCAGCGGGAGAGCGGGAGGGAGGAGGTGAGGGCCAGCCAGTGGCGGTGGACCTCAAAATCCGTGCTGCGGTATGCCGGGATTAGGAGGAGCTTCACGCAGAGTGATACGGAAAAGATCCACCACAGATCTTCCATGGCGGAGGGCGGAGAGCGCAAAGGCGGGGTTTTGCTGCCGTTCCGCCGGCTGCCAGATCTGACATGGAGGAGTAATTTAGGGGTTCCGACGGAGCCCCAGCTCAGAAGTTCGAGAAGTTATTGGGTGCGGGCGGTGCACCGTCCACAACCAGAAGGCGTACAGCTGGGTGGGCACACGTGGCATCCTCTCTAATTGTGTTCGAAAAACTATTTTCAACACTAAAATTAATAAATAAATAAATAAATAATTTTTTATGTAATAAATAAATAAATAACTCAAGACCATTACAAGAAGAAATTCATGAACTGAGCAAACCCAGAGCCAAGAATGTCTTCTAGCAAGTCGGAATTAAATTTATCAGAAAGATTTTTTATGTATCAGTGCACAAACTTAATTAGCGCGCATCATATTAGTGCATGAGACTCATTTTTATGCACATAGCGAACACTAATTGGCATGTGACTTTATTTATCAAAAAGCTTAATTTGATTTTGTATGAAATGATAAAAAAATAAAATTAATTAATTATATTAAAAATTATGCCGAATATAAAATAAAATTGATTGATGTAATATAAATAATGTAAAATGTGAAATAAAATAATTTTTTTTGCATTAAAAGATGTGTAAAATACGATAAAAATTAATTTAATAATATTTTTATTTTTTTACAATGAAATGATTATTTTGATCTTTTATAAGATCAAAATCTATTTTAAGTCCAACCAATACAACTCAAAAAACTTTTTGTCTTTATTTTGTTGGATTATGTTTTAGGTGTTTAAATTTTTTTTTTAATATTATAATATAAAATAAAATTATTTTATTATTAAAATTATATTTAATATGAAATAAAATTAATTTATTTTATTAAAATATGTATAATATAAAATTAAAATTATTTTTTAATGTTAAAATTTATATAAGATATTAAATAAAATTAATTTTAAATTTTTAAATTGATGCATGAATGCATGATGGTAGGGTCATATTTAATATATTAATTTGACCTTTCTATAATTTTACCATAAATATTTTATTAAACGTCTATTTTGCTTTCTAAATCCTTCTCTAAATTTATCATTGACCCTGCCCTTTAAAAAATTATATAACTTGAGTCTTTACATAAGATTATTTATTTTAGTACTATTTCAATTCAAATATGTTTTAACTATAAAATTTTCTATTATTAACTTTATAATTTTTTTAGAGGACGTATTTACTATTAAATTATGTTATTTACTTAAAAACTTAAGTACTCTCCTCTCTTTTTGATGTGATATATTTTTATATTCTTCTCACAAAATATTTTTCAATCTAGAATCTTATCAGAAGTTGTTTTTTACTTTAGTGATTCTTTTCTCAAGTGGCATTAACAGGCAATCACGCTCCGCCCTCTCAACAACGAGCTGTCAAGTATACTTTCAAATCTCTTTGTAATGCATTGATACATTCCTAAATCACTTATATTATAAAATTTATATTATACTTATTAGTCTGTTTGTTTGTAAGATTAAATTTAATCAGATTAAAATTAAATTTGGATAGAAATATTTTTTTATTGAAAGTTGTGAATGATGTGAAATAAAGTTAGTTATTATGTTGAAATTGTGAGAAATGTGATATAAGTTAATTATTATTTTAGTAATGTGCGTAGGATGTGAAATAAAGTTAATTTTTAATATTAAATTTTATGTGTGATGTGATATATTAGGTTAAAATTAACCAGGTTAATTTTTAATTCGCAGACAAACGGGGCCCTAGAGGTAAAATTATCACAAGATTTAAGTCGAATTTAATATATATTAAATAAATAGATAACTATTAATTTAAAAGCTTAAGCTAATACATAAAATCTACTACTTATATATTAATATCACATTTTATTTAACTACTAATTTCAGATAATTTTTTTATATACATTTTCAATAATAAAAAAATTAATAAATTAAATTATTACTTCTAAAATTTACTTTGGAATTCTGATTATTCACCTTCATTTGCACTCAATAAGTTAAGCGATAATGTGGTTCATGCAGTACATTGAGAGCTACACTTAATTTCTTACGTTGAAATTTTTTGATATATCTAATTATTATATTGAAATAGATTAAAAAATACATAAAATAAAATTATATTTAATTGACGTGAGAACTTCATTGTACTCGAATCAATAACGATACCTAATATTTAAGTCGTGTATTGTGTAGAAGCAATAACTACCCATTTTGGGTGTTTTTCATATAAAAATTATCTTTTATATTAATTCTTTTGTGTTTTTTTATCATTTTTTGTTTACACTTTATTTAGTTTTATTGAAATTAAGTTGACTCTGTTTAAAAATTTGGATGAAATCATGTTCTCTACTACCAGCCCATTACAGCCCAGCTATATGCTTAATGGGCTACAAATGGGCCTTAAAGGCCCAACAGCTAGAGTTTTTTATTTAATGGAACTACTACATTTTATAATAATAATAATAGTAAATTATGTTGAGTTTTGACTATATTATTAGTCAAATTTATGATTTTAAAATTTTAATATTTATAATATTGAGTTAAATAAATATATATTAATCAAATTATTTTAAAATTTCTAATATTAATTTTTTTTAAAATAATTAAAATGTCTTTCTCTCTCTCATTCTCAGAGAGAGAGAGAGAAATATTTTTGATATTTTATAAAAATTTAATATCAAAAAATTAGATATTAGTGATATTGACGAAATTTTTAACTGCAAGAAATCTGCATATTAACAAGTAAATTTTTTTTTAAAAAAAAACAAGAAATATTAGCATCAAATAATATAAAAATTTTAACAAAGGCATCAAATAATCCTTGTTATTATTACATTGAATTCATAAGTCTTTGGCAAAAATTTTTACAATCAATTGGAGAGAGTTTTTTCCATAAGTATATGCAAATATTTATTTATATCAGCATATATTTTAAATATACAATTATAAATTGAGCCTCTTCATATTAATAAATAGCTAAATGTTTCTCTTTTTAAACAGATAAAAGATTAGATCTTTTAAACTCGATAAAAATATTGTAATTCATAATTATACATTTAATTTATGAAATAACATGTAAATATCTATTTTTGAAAATAAAATAAGTAAATTATTATTCTTTAAAGATGATATATGTAATTATATTAAATTATATTATATTATATTATAACTTAATTAAAAAAAATTAAAATTTAAGTCAGGCCAACTCGCTAAAACTCCACTCGATATAGCTTAATTCACTTATTTATATATTCCACATTAATCAAACATCAGCACTTAGGATGGTGATATATATATATATATATTAAATTAAAGAAAATAATTACCTACATGCCACACAATTTAGTTTTATTTATGCTTTACCCATTCATTCTTAGTTAATTACGTTATGCACACTCAAAACATTACAAAATCTTACATACACACATTTTAGTTAAAACTTAATTAAAATCTATTTGAAAAAATATTCTGTTAGTAAATCATTAAAATTATATTTTTACTCTTAATGGTACATATTTTTCTCTTCCTTAATACCACATTAAAGCACTGATTTGTCCTAAAATCAATTCACGTCGCGGATGTCTCCTTCCTTTGCCGCCACCTAAAGATTAAGGTTTTAGGATTTTCACTCAAAATATATTTAAATATCCTTAAAATAATATGATGAACGGCTCAGATTTTTTGTAATCTAACTATAGTTAGGTTATTGAAAAATTATGATTACTCATTATAATAAAAATAAGTTAAAATATGTGTATGTAAGATTTTATAATGTTTTGAGTGTGCATAGCGTAATTAACTAAGAATGGATGGGTAAAACATAAATAAAACTAAATTGTGTGGATGTAGGTAATTATCCCTAAATTAAAATATAAATTACTTAGAGGACCTAAGAAAAACAGTCTGTTGTGTTTTGATTCAAAGATTTTTATTTCGTGACATTTCAGTCCCTCAGATACTATTAGTTTTACAGGAGAGACACTTGAGGACCTTATTGTAATGGACTTCATGGAACTCAAAAAATTAGACTAATGTGTTAAGGTTATCACTCGTACGTTAAGATAGTGGTTCATTTCTATTCCAATCACGAACAAAACCCAGCAAGTCAGCTTGATGAACCGACTTGAAACGAACTTGAGCCCAACATGTCAATTCAGTTTTTTTATGCCGACTGTCTTAACTCAACAAATGCATGCACGTTATAAGCCCACTCGACTATTTGAGATTACAATAGAAGTCACCTACACTTGAATTTCTTATCCAGCCTTCTTTGAAGGAACAAGAACAATAAGTGTATAACCTGTATAAACCACTTGATGCAAACTGAATATTGAATCTGATGCAAGTTACGAAATAAAAATCTGAGGGCTTACGCTCAACGCACAATTAAATGTGATATATACTCTATAGCTCGCTGTTGACAAACTCTTTTCTTTTAATAGTGGATTCTTTTAGGCTAGGCCGAGCGATAGCCGTACGAGTATCTCTACAAAACACATTAAATTTTCATATCAATTTTCTTTTCTTTATGTATTATCTCCTTTTAATGTGTTTCTCTCTTTTATTGTTAACGGGAACACTCAACGGCTCTTCTATTTTTCTCAAACTCTGCACAAATAATTTTTTTCATTGATAATATAATAACATTAAGACAAATTCTACGTCAACAAAAAACAGGAGAGATGCGAATTATAATATATGCTAACGAGTCCTTAAGTTCTGTAGGCATGTTTTAAAATTATGATGTCGATTGAACTAAAATAGACAACCCCTACAGTGTGTCAGGCGATTACAGGCAACAAGATAATCGAACTCTCACGGAACTAAATATCACGATTCAAAATTCTTGAACTTAGATTAAGCATTTTACCCAAAATTATACCTAATTTTTTGGATCAAGTGGTGATAGGATGAAACATGCATTCATTGAAGGAATGTGGAAGTTTTTGATTGATCATAGCAAGTCATGATCAAGGTTTTAAATTAAATAACCTTGGCCGGTTCTGTCGGCAGTTCTATTAACTGTTTATTTTACTAAAATTAGTTTTTTTTTCCCCTCAAATTGTAATTAAATTCTCGATTAGTCTTTAATTACTAATTAGTTAATTTATTGCTTCATATATGTGACGGTTCCGGGCAGGAGAAGGCGGAGAGTGATCGTCGGGTTGATGTTCATACAATTGAATTGAAATTACTCAGATAAGGAGTGACTTTTGACAGACTTATGAGTGAAAGAACGTAGGAATCAAGTTGTATAAGTAAATAATGTGATTTTAAATTTAGGACAAAATTATGAGTTTAATAATGAAAAACTTTATAGTTAGGCATATTTGAGCATATATGTGACGGTTCCAGGCAGAAGAAGGCGGAGAGTGATCGTCGGGTTAATGTTCATATAATTGAATTGAAATTACCCAAATAAGTAGTGGTTTTTGACAGACTTATGCATGAAAGAACGTAGGAATCAAGTTGTATAAGTAAATAGTATGATTCTAAATTTTAGAACAGAATTATGAGTTTAATAATAAAAAATTCTGTAGTTAGGCATACTTGAGCAAAAGCAGTACTGAGATTGGTGATCTTCTTAAAAAGTACTCAAATTTCGTGACCTAATCATAGATAGATTTTTCTTTCTAATATTATTATCCTTTCGTCGACTTGTATTGAAGGATGAAAATACTGAAGAGATGAAATAAGCTTTTCAATTCTCCTGGCATTCTATTTGACTTCATTTCTTTCCTCTTAATTAACTATTGGATTTAGGATGCTTTATTGAGGATGATTTTGTGGTTTCGAGAATTTTTTTTCTATAGGGAGGCTTTTTCATACCAACTATATATTTTACGACTTATAAAAAATAAATATTTTTTTTATTTTTTATAAGTGGTAAAATATATAGTTGGTATGAAAAAGCCTCCCTACAAAAAAAATAACGATAATGATATTATTAGCAGGATTCATGTAAGATAGGTAAAATAGAGAAATATTTCTGGTGTGTTATGTGCGATAGAAAAATTTCATCCAGATTTAAGAGTAAATTTTATAAGACTAGTAAGACTAGCAATGATATATGGTGTTGAATACTGACCTGTAAAGAGAAAATATATAAATAAAATAAATATTACAGTGGATGTGTAGATGTACACGAAAGAATAAAATGAAAAATGAATATATCTAAAAAAAGTTGATGTTGCACCAATTGAGGATAAACTTACAGAAAGTTAACTTAGATAGTTTGGACATACAAATCGTATGTTGATTGAAGCTCCAGTTAAAAAAATCAAATTATTGAATCTTGCCCGTATACAAAGAAAATAAAAAGAAGACTAAAGAAAACATGACAATAAACTATAAGAAATAATCTTAGTTATTTAGACTTAAATAAGAATTCGTTAATTGATAGAATACGATGAAAATAAGGAATTTATATAGCATACCCCACCTAGTAGTATTAAGGCTTGGTTATTATCGTTGTATAAAAAATAAATATTTTTTTATCTAGTTCTCAATTATATTTCTTTAATACTTACATTGCCTTCTCTCATCAATAAATTAAGCTTTGCCTTCTCTTTCTCTTTGGAGAAAAAGAATATTAGTTTGAAGCTTGAAATGATGTGCCCATCCCTTGGAAGATCCGTTGAATCATGGAGAGGTTATAACAAAAAGAATTTAAATATGCAATTTATAGTTTTAAATATACTAATGACATTGGATCTAACATTAAGATCATGTTTAAATAAGATTTTATATATTATCATTCATGTTTATGTGTGAGTGGGTGTGTAGTGTTAATCACTTGTCTCACATGTATTTCATTATCATGTGTGCCAAGACCGTAAAAAGTTATAGAGTGATATAATAAAGGAATAATTACCTACATATCACATCATTTTACTTTATTTATGCGTTACTTATTCATTCTTAGTTAATTACGCTATGCACACTCAAAATATTATAAAATTTTATATACACACACTTTCACTTTTCAATAACCTAACTATAGTTAGGTTACAAAAAATCTTAAAATTTTGATGTTTAGGTTGTGGTAAGGGAAGGAAACATCCGCGACGTGAATTGATTTTAGGACAGATCAGCGCTTTAGTGTGGCATCGAGGAAGAAAAAAATATGTACCATTAAAGGTAAAAATATAATTTTAATGATTTACTAACAAAATATTTTTTTTCAAATAGATTTTAACTAAATTTTAACTTAAGTGTGTGTATGTAAGATTTTATAATATTTTGAGTGTGCATAGCATAATTAACTAAGAATAGATGGGTAACACATAAATAAAGTGAAATGGCATGGCATGAAGGTAATTATCCCTATAATAAAACAGTAATAATAAGAAATATAATGGTAATTAATTACATATAAGTTTATTTAAAATGGTTTTTGTGTCGGAAAAAAATGCCAAACAAAAGAGAAGATAACTATATCAAAACAACGATGTTCATAAGAAGGAACAGTAGCTGAAAATTATTTAAAATACATCAAATAAACCCTAGACCTAATATTGGATCAAAATAGAACACGATTCGTTTCCACTACTTCTATCGCTTGATCCTAAATTTTAATTTTTATGTTTTTTTTTTTTTTAAATTATTCCACCACAAGCTTTTTGGACTGTAGATCAAATAAGATTTGGGTTACTAAATTCTAACATATGTTTTCAATAAATTTTTATATATGTTTCTTGAGTCTAATTAAATTTAAACTGAAAATTAATACATACATTAACTCTCTAACTTCTGATTGGTTCGTGCCCAAATTGGCAATAACTGTTTTTTAATTTTTTATAAAAAAATATACAATTTTTTTTAGATATAAATATGATAAAAAAATAAGTTAATTAATTACAAAATATTAAATAAAATTAATTGATATATTAAAAATTTTATAAGTTATTTTTTTAAAAAATAATCAAATAAAGGCTTATAAAAATAATTTAAATTTTCTTATTTTGTTGTTCATAATACATTATATAATATATATAGAGAGAGAGAGATTTACAAACATATTTTTTAATTCATCTTGAATTATATATTAAACTCCTTATTTTTTAATTTTATAACTTTACTCCTCAAATTTTCTAATAATAAAAACTAATAGAATACATGTATTTGCAAATATATTCATAATATTTTGTATATACATATTATTTGTAATAAATATCTAAATAATTATAATCAACAAAAAGATTTTTTGAAAAATTATGAGAAAAGCCTAAATATGTTATTTTTAAATAATTTAGGGGATGAAGTTATAAAATAAAAAAATAAGGAATTTAATATATAATTCAAAATGAATTAAAGGGTATGTATGTAAATGCCTCATATATATATATATATCATGAGTATCATCATCATCATTAATTTAATTTCAATATTTAAAATTATTATTATTTAATATTTGAGCAGACATTATGCATTGATCCCCATTATTTCTCATGTGGATTTGGAACTTATAATTAAGGATGCTCTTAATCTCATAATTATATATTAATAACTAAACCAAACTATTGTAAAATTTTAATATAAAAAAAAAGAGTGCATGCAACTTAACTAAGCCCGAGTCAACATAACCTAAATTTTTCGAGTTCAAGTTGAAGTTGCACCTAATAATTATTTAGATCAAATTATAGCTAAAATTTTAACCTATTTATTAAATAGATCGATCCACTCAAATTCAAATTCATGTGATTCTTATTGACAAATTTTATCATTTTTTCATATTTTGTGCTATAAATGGAATGATTTGGTGGTTTATAAAACCCAAAATGAAACCTTTCTCAAATTTTATCACATATAATATGAAAAGGGAGAGGAGGAGATCTAAAGAGATGAGAGAAAGAGTTTTCTTTGCACGATGTTCGGTTCAGTAAAAATTCGTTTATGTTCGGTTTGTTAATATTAATTAACAAACATATATGCTTGAATATTATTTTAAAAGCTTGTTAGATAACTGAACGAGTTTGAATATATTAGCATTTGACTCGCACATGTTCATAAACTGTTTGTATAAAGTTTATGAAAAAGCTCAATTATAAGCTTAACAATGAGATTTCTTTTAGAAATTTTGATATATTTTGTTTATTAAGAAGAAAAATAATTTGTGAATTATGATGCTGAATCCGTTCATGAACACATTAATATTGTCAATATAGAAAAGCTTGTCTATAATTTTTGTATTCATAGACAAATTAGAGAGCTCATTCATGAACCACATGAACTAACCCCAAATATGCTTTCATGTTCACAAATCAAGCTCAAGCCCAGTTTTAGTAAATGAACATAAGTTTGAACAGATCATTACTCAGCTCAGCTCGGTTCATTACAACCCTAGAGAGCGAGAGCGAGAGAGCGAGCGCGTGAGAGAGAGAGCGAGAGCGAGAGAGAGAGAGAGAGAATTTTCTTTGCAACCCTAGCAAGCCAATATTGATCAGGGCCAAGACTATAAAGAGGCTAAGTATATTCAGTCATCCAGAAGCTTGTCATTGTGGAACACTGATCAAATGTCACCATGATCATGACTTTTGCACAAATTAATTCATGCATGCCATGAATAAAAAATAATAATAAAACACCTATACTACATATATTATAATGTGATCATCAAGTTAGATATACATAACAATCATGAACAAAAATAAGTTGCAAGATTTCTCTTTTTTTTTTTTAAACATATATATATGTTCAAGAAGGCCAGTTTTTTTTCACAATTATTCCAAGCACTACGAAGCATCTCACACATAATGCTAACAATAAAAACATCAAATAATATAATAACACATTATAGCATTACAATAATTTGCTATAAATTAATATTGCTCAACTTTTAAAACAGATTTATGACTTCATCTTGTGTTAGAACCAAACTCATTTTACACGTTATTGCGTGCATATAATTGACGTATACAATATTTTCAAGAAAACTAATGTCGTTGATAATGAAATTTAAATTATTTAAACATATTAACACGTGTATTCCATATGCTTTTCAACAATAATCGCGGTATATCTTGTGTAATATGCCATTGGTGTGCTTAGAGAGGAGCCCAAAAGGCAAAGGACAAGGCAAATGGTAGGTTCTTCCACCTTTGGTTTGGCTCACAGCAATTGTCACAATCAATTATTTATTATAATGTTTTATTTTATTTTATTTTTTATGTTCTATTACTTCTATGGGTTGGAATAAGGAAGAAGGCAAGTTGCAATTCTTTTTTACTTGCACCACTCAAATGATATTGAAAAGCTTGAAAGAATCTCATTAATCTACTTAATTATATAAAAACATAAATAAAAAAATAAAAAATTACATATATTAGATTTAAAACTATTTAAATATAAATGTTTTGAAAATTTTTGTTTTTTCACATCTCTTAGATTAGTGCATATTTTTCAATAAAATATTCATAAATAATTAATCACAATGCTATAAGAAAAAAGTTTTACAATATGGTAAAATTATAATATAAAATAACAAGTTATAAATATTGAAAATTAGTCTTTAGTATGCAAATAAATAATTTAAAATATTATTGAGGTATATATAAAACAAATTGATTTCACTCTAGAGAAAATTAAAATTGAAGAGCTAAAAAGAAAATCAACTTGTTTAAAATAAATTCTCAATGTATGCATACGCATATATACACTAATTTATATATTTACCTACATATGTATGCATAAACATTTTTATAGCATGTACAAAATGATGACCTGAATATATTATATATTTTTTACAATTAAATTCTAATTAATCGAGTCGATGAGTTAAAATTCGAATTTTATTTTGTAGAAACTAACTACTAGTTTCAATTTACGATTAGATTTTTACAATGAAAAATGGATGATTAACTAAAACCGTTTACCCCGGCTAATATATTCGTTAGACTATTTTATTAAATATAAAAGATTATTATTATTATAAAATTATAAATAATGATAATATAAAATATATATAATATTTTTATATAGATAAACATTGTCCATTAATATTATTCATAATATTTATATTAAGTATTTTTGTCAATATTTTTTAATAAACTAATACAAAAAATTTTAGTTTGGGTTAACAATAACTAAAAAATTTAGTTAATGGAATAGCAAGTTAACTATCAAATTATTTGTGATTTAAGTTTTAATGTCAAAAAAACTAATGAATTCGATTTAGATTTTATTTTTTTATATTTCTAAGTGATTAACTAAAGTTTATCTCTCCTAGAAAAGACTAGTTGAAATTATTATCATTATAATTAATATTATTTTTTTTAGTAATAATTATTATTAGTTAAAATTATTATTATTATTATTATTGAGGAGTGAGTTATATGCAAGGTGGGCAAGAGAGCAAGTTGCCATCAAGAGGGAGAGGACAAATACTGCTGAGGCAGCAGGAGGCAAAGGAAGAGGGTCCTGGCATATCTTGCTTTAGGGTTTAGGGTTTAAAATTTAAGATAGGTATGTTTGTTTGTAAGGTTAAATTTAAAGTGATTAAAATTAAATTTGGATAGAAATATTTTTTTATTTAAAATTGTGAATGATGTGAAATAAAGTTAGTTATTATGTTGGAATATGTGAGAGATGTGATATAAAGTTTGTTATTATTTGAGATATGTGAGGCATGTGAAATAAAGTTAATTTTTAATATTAAATTTTATGTGTGATGTGATATGCCTGATTAAAATTAAAGCAGGTTAATTTTTAACGGCCAAACAAACGGGGGCAAGAGAGCAAGTTGCCATTAAGAGGAGAGGACAAACATTGCTGAGGTAGCAGGGAGGCAAAGGAAGGAAAAAAACTTGGGTTCGGAGAGCTCGCCACGTCATATTTTCATACCTGCTTGTTACAGTTATAAAAATGCTTGTTATAACAACCACTTTTATAACAAGTACTTTCTATAACAAGCAATTTTAGCTCTATAACAAGCACTTTTATACCTGTAACAAGCAGGTATAAAAATGTGACGTGGCGAGCTCTCCGAACCTAAATTTTTTTCCAAAGGAAGAGGGTCCTGGCACATCTTGCTTTGATTTTTGAACCAATCAGGATAGAGATACTGAGGTAGATTACATCAAATGAAAGCTTCTTTACACACACACAAAAAAAAAAAAAAAATAATAGTGGCAGTTGAATGCATTTAAAATGACATAAAATAATTAAATCAATTAACTTTTATTAAGTTGAGTTATCTAGCTTGAATCCCTAAGTTTAAATTTTAATCAGTATCATATTCAGATACATTTGAAGGTATGGAGGCAGTAGATTTTAAGGGTTCTTCGATTGGGTTAGAGTTACGGTTGCGACTTCTTCTATTTTTTTTTTTTTTTTTTTAAAATACCGTCAGTTATTCTAAATTGCTCATATGTCATTATTCAATTTTATAATTCTAATTTTGGACTTCATTAATATCTATTGAGATGACCTATAGTTGAAGAGGAAGGTGAATGATTGTCGAGTGATGTTCGATGAAGAGAATCATTGAAGCAAAGCTTGATTTCAATCAAATTAATTTTTATTATATTGAGTTATCTATTTTAAATCCCTGAATTTAAATTTCAATCAGTATCATATTCAGATACTTTTGAAGATATGGAGGCAGCACCTTTTAACTATTTTCCGATTGAGTTAGGGTTAGGGTTAGGGTTAGGGTTACGACTTCTTCTAATTTTTTTTAAAAAAAAATACAGTCAGTTATTCTAAATTGCTCATACGTCTTTATTCGATATTGCAACCCTAATTTCAAATTTCATTAATATCTATTGTGATGACTTATAATCGAAGATGGCAATAAAGTGCAGCTTTTAGCAAGCTTCTAGATCGATAGTGAGTGATAAGAGATACGAGAATGAATCGTATCACATTGGAAAGGGAATAGAATTTCTGAACTATGTAACTAAATTATATAATCTTAAACAGGAAAGACATCTTTTAAGGTAAAATTATAAAGCTAATAATGATGAAAAGTTCTGTAATTAAATATACTTATACTAGAGTAATACTATGATGAGTGATCTCTTAAGAAGTATTCAAATCACGTAATTTTCCAAATTAACGCTGACAATACTTTTGTATTTGAATTACTGGATGTTACATCTATGTTTACATGTAATTGATCCCTAATTAAGTTAAGTTTTTAACTTAATTAGGTATATATATGTACATGACAAGGGTGTGTTTGTTTGTAAGGTTAAATTTAAGAAGGTTAAAATTAAATTTAGATAGAGATTTTTTTTTTATTGAAAGTTGTGAATGATGTGAAATAAAGTTAGTTATTATATTGGGATATGTGAGGGATGTGATATAAAGTTAGTTATTATGTTGGAATATGTGAGGGATGTGATATAAGTTAGTTATTATTTTAGTAATATGTGTAGAATGTGAAATAAATTTAATTTTTAATATTAAATTTTATGTGTGATATGATATGTCTGGTTAAAATTAAACCAGATTAATTTTAAACTCCTAGACAAACGGGGCCTTGAGGTTAGTTAATAAAAGAGTGAGTGTGCACGTAGAATTTGAAAGTTCATAGTGATTTTTGATGATATTTAAGATGACTCAAATGACACCAAGATGCCATTGGATCCCATCTCCCATTAATGCTGGTTGATCTTCTGACATTTAATGAAGAACTCAGGGCATTAAATTTGGCTCATTCTTTCATCTATATGGGTAAAATTTCTCTATTGTAACTCCTAAACATTTGGGCAGGAATATGGGCCAATTTGTAAAATTTCAAGGAAAAATTGCAAAAGTAGACCTGAAATTATATGATTTTGTATACTAAAGAGTCATTTGGGAAAGCATTTTTACATATATTTAATTTATTTATGTATTAATATTCTCATATGATATGAAATAAAGTAATTTTTGGGTGTTCCTCTTTATGAGAAGGGGGCGAAGAAGAAACGTCAAAAGTCTGTTTAAAAACAATTTTCAGAAATGACGTCTTTACAAAATCTTTTGAGAATGTGAATTTGTTATCGGAAAGATTGGTCAAATTTTTTGATAAATACTGAGAATGATCCTCGACGAGAGAAATCTCGATTGAGGTTTGAATCTGAGGGTTGAAACATAAACAAAGGAATATCATGAGTGAGAATGGGCGATCCACATATAAGGAATTTCTCGAAGAATGTAATATTCAAGGAAATTTCATTTATATCACGAAGCTACTTGTTTACATATCTTCAATGAAAAAATTTCTTAGAGAGTTGAACCTGTGTTTTAGAAATCCCAAATAATCATGTTCTATTATTAAAAGGAGAAGTTAAATGATGAAGATATAAAATAGAGATGATCTAACTAACTAGTACAAGAAAAATAGAGATCTCAACTGAAGAAGAGGAAAAAAAATGAATAAAAATTATCTATTTCTATTTCTGTAAAGTAAAATAAAAATTGTTATAGCTCTTTGACAAGCCACCGAAATGAGTTACTCAAACTGTAACAATTAGTTATCGGGGTTGTATCAACTGTGAAGCTATTATAAGAACCTGCAAAAGTATTCCATCATTTGCTATCAGTTTAGTAATCGAAGTATGTGTTGAAAATTTTATAGTTAATGTTTAACGAAGTTTTCTTCACAATGCTATTTCTAGTTGAAATAGGTCATCACAAAATAAAATTGATATATGGTTGTATTCAAATAAGCATAGGATTTGAAATAAAATTTTAATTTTTTTGAGAATTAGATTGCATTTGGAAGATGATTAGCTAATTTGAGGAACAAACTCGACAAAACATATGCTTTTAATAAACAGTGGAATTGAACTATCACAAATATGCTGAAGATCAAATTCCTAAAAAATCCTAACAAATTACCTACAAAAAACTTTATAGAAATATCTTGGGAGAATATGTTGTTTATCTTCAAATTTTACGAAAAATTTTATAATTAGATGACAAGTGAAAAAATAGATATCAAAAGGTAGATTTTTTCGAAATCTACTATTATGCGATATATTTCAAATAAATCATATATGTGTTCACAAGTTATAACTAAAAATATATATATATCATTAATATGCAAAAATGTTTTAAATACAAAACTATATTTTTGTGTGTGATATGAATGTATATAACCAAAATAATAATAGTGGATGGAAGTTAAAGACATGTCATAATGCATTTACACTTCTTGAAAGACTTATAGAAATAGTACAGTAGAAGGGGGGGCTCCACATGCTCATTGGAAACAACCAATGGGCTATTCAATCCTTTCCAACATTCTGTGCAACAATTAATGTGGATTATTGAAAGATACATTGATTTTGGATTGCAAATTTTAAAAATTAATTTTTATTCAAGTTTTACCATTTGTTTTTTTTTTTTTCCTACACTGAAGTTAGTTGAAATCGTGTTCAAAATAGGGATGTTTGCCGACATTTCGATCAAACTAGTTCCTCCGGTTCTACCGAATATGAATCGGCTCAGTTCTGTGATGTCGTGGCCGAAAAGAGCGGGGACTGACCGCCAGGTGATGTCTCAAGAGAAGAGAATCAGTAGAGCAAAGTGCAGCTCCCTCCCAGCAGTCTTCTAGATCAATAAATAATAGTTAGAGGAGCATAAAAATGAATTGTCGTACATCAGAAAGGGAAAAAAGATTCTATACTGTATAAGTAAATAATATAATCTCAAATAGTAAATATATCTTTTGAAACAAAACTATGATACTAATGATAAAAAACTCTATAAGTAAGTGCGTTTGGGCTAAACTAGTACAAAAATGGGTGACCTTTCAAGAAGTGCTCAAATTATACAATTCTCTAGAGCCAAAGTATACAATTCCTTTATATTTAAATTATGAAATGTTACAAGTTTAATTTTTTAATGCGATAGTAGTATTCAAAAAGGTATTCAAAAAGTTATTCAATGAACCTTAAAAGTAGTTAATAATTCAAAAACTTAATTACAACAATCAATTCAATTGAGTGGTTGAAAGTTTCAATCGGAATTTATGTTCCAACTTCCGAGGTTATTTTAAGTCGGTTTGATGGCAAGCAATTTTATACCGAATCATAAACTTTGACTCAAATTTTGGTGGAAATATCACTGTTCTAAATGCAAAACTCTCAAGTTTGATTGTTGAAGGTTAAGATTAATTTTGGCAAAATATTTGAAATATGAAACTATTAATTTTGAATCAATTCAAAATTAACTCATTCTAGCATGAGCTAGAAGGAAATCTAAACAAACTCAAGTTTTAATTGATCATGTTTTTGTTGTTAATTATAAGAGCACCAGGATTAATAAATAGACTTATAGTTTTTAAGATAAAATTCTCATTGAGATGGGTATGAAAAACGAAGATTGATCGAAAGTTGAGTCAAATTTTAGATCGAATCGAGATCGACTTGATTCAAATGAGCATACCCTAGTTTTTAGCTTGATATTTTTATCATTTCAATCTTGAGCCAATAAAGAATCGGATTGAGGTAGCTCAAAATCAGATCGAATAAAAAATATATATAACTTTCTTTATTTTTATCATTTCATGATCTTTGTTCAAACTTTTTTATTGTGTAATTTTTTTCATTTTTAACAATTAAATTAAGATTGACGGTCATAAAACTTTCATTGAAAAAAAAAATTCAAAAGTCGGATTAACTTTTGCTTGGATTGAGCTTGAAACGATAATGAATTAGCCAGCTTAGCTCGAATTGAAATCAAATCGAACTTTTTCTACTTATATTTTGGATCAAATTTAAATTGAATCAAAAATTTTAAATTCAATCTTTACCCGAAATCAGATCATTTGGAAATTAGATTATTAACCAATCCTAATTTAAATGAATTAGATGCATGGGAATTTGAGAATCATGCAGGATATATCCTTAGCATGTCTTATTTTCAAAGTAACATGTATTATTATATTATTTGAGAATCAATTTAGCATGTACTTTTAGAAGGGTTCATTATTTTAATTGAAAATTTACATCTGTCACTCTCAAAAATTTATTATTTTCAAGCTGCATTTCTAAAATTTTTTATTTTTATGTAGGGCCCTTATCTAACTTCAAAAGCGGGATGCTGGCCGTAAATTTATTCTAAAATAAGGTGCTGCCTAAAAATAATAAACTTTGAGAGTACTGCCTGAAAATAATAAATCTTTAAAATGACGGATGTAAATTTTCCTATTTTAATTGTAGTTACAAAATGGATAGAGTTAAGAGCTTCTAGAGACCACTTCTATACTTTGGCCCCATTCCATTCAAAGTTAATCTATTGATTTGTTCATCTAAAAAATAAAATATTATTTACTTGATAAATATTCCACACGTGATCCAACATGAAAATGTAACAAAATAAATTCATCGTACATGAAATCAAGAAAATATAAGCAAAGAAAACGTAAAAAAACCAAAAAAAAATACTAGAGTTTTCTCTCTTAAACTAAAGTAAAAGATTAGAGTTTTTCTATTTTGATCGAAGGGAAGTAAATTATAATTATATATTCAAAATATAAAATTAAATATACAAATATTTAATTTTGAGAACTAAATAAGAATTTTTTTTTTGAAACAACATGTATAATTTCTTAATGCATCTGTATATGTGATTTAAAGAGGAGACAACAATTTAAAAAAAAAAAAAAGAATGAAAGAAAGAAAGAGGAGACAACGTCTTTATAGATTAAGAGATATCACAATAAAATTTGGATAAATTTTGTCAAATTTATCTCTTTTTTTCTAGAAAATTATTGCGTTCGACATCTGAACGTTCGAGATCCAAACCCTATCATCACGTGCACCATGGACCGACTTATGCATGCGTGGTGGGTCGTGATTAGACGTCTAAACTCTATAATATCTATTTTCTCTGAGACCAATCCACTAGGTAGAAAGAATTGAAAAAATGTTTCCCATGAATTCAAAGGTGAGAAAATTTTAAAAAATGACTTCCTTGAGAAGAGATTCACATATTTGACTTTATCCTTCTTTAAATTTAAAATTTAAATATTTATTTCACATATTTTTATAAAAATAAAAATATATTATGTGGGTTTCTCTCGCTTAAATTTTTTTTCACATAAGTTAATTTTAATAAATTTTATTAAGTTTGATCAATAAATTATTATTTAAATTTTTTTAAAAATATATTTAAATATTAAAAATTATTTAATTATTTTCAAATATTATGATAGCACCTACTTTTTTTCTTCTTTATATTCTAACATAACAATTTAACGATGAAACTTAATAAAATTTATAAAAATAATTCACTTGGAAAAAAAAAATTAAAGAAAATGACCTAGATAGCTAGCTAGTACATTTTTATTTAGTAACTTATGTGAATTTAGAGGTCTATCTTATGAGCTCTGATGTAATTAGTCTTTAAAACTAATTATATTTCGTATCAATTCTCTATAAAATTCATATTACCTTAAAATTTAGGCTTCGTTTGACAACTGGCCAGAAAAATGACTTATTTTAATTATGGCCAAAATTTTAAATTTATTTTTAAAAAACTTTAAAATTTATTTTATATCTCATTCTACACAAATTTTAACATTAAACAATCACTTTATTTCACATCTAATATAATTTTTAATATAACTAATTCACTTTATTTCACATCATACATATTTTTCTAAAATTTTTCATACAAATTTTTCAAATCATCTTTTTTTTCTCCAACTAAACAGAACCCAAGTTTTTTTTTTGCTAATATTACACAAATATTAGGATCAATTTTGATGACTCAAGTTTTATCCCATCTAAATATCTAAAATTTTTCTTCTTATATCCCATTAAATATGTTCTTCAAGAAATTTATTCTTCATAAATCACATAAGGGGTAGTACATATTATAAACTTTTGAAGAGGGAGAGGGGACCCCTCTATTAATTGCTTCCCACTTGAGCTTTTTACACATTGGCATCATTCTTGGTTGTTTCACCCCCCCCTCCCACTTCCTTTAAAGTTCTACCCACCAATAAGTTCTTGAATAAGTTGGTTCCCTTCACACTCAAATTAAAGCACCTCCATCAAGCTATCATGGCAATGGGGGAAGAAGATCTAGAGTCCTTCCTCCCACCATTAATTAATATATGACTAACAACTTTTGATCAATTTGTGGAATCATTTCCCAATGCTCATAAACAATAGCATCACAATGTAAGAATGATATTTCATTCCACCAAGTTTGTAGTTTATTCTTTTTTAGTTCACATGAAAAACTACAAGTTGAACATAACATTTTTTGTGTTTCTAGTGTTAATTTTCGTTTGCAAATATTAATATGAAGGGCCAATTATCAAAATGCTATAAAAAAATTTATATGTTATCTATTGTAACATTCTGGAATTTAAATGTAGAGGTATAGTTTACTTTGATTTTTGAGAACTGCGTATTTTAAGTACTTATCAGGAGTTTATCCATTTTAATACTAATACATCTTAAGTATACTTAACTATAAAGTTTCTTATCATTAGTCTCATGATTTTATCACAAAAGATAGCTTCTATCATCTGCGATCACGCTATTTACTTATACAACTCAGAAACTCCCCTCTCATTTTGATACGAAACGATTCATTTCTGTGCCTCTCCACTTAAAAGCCTGCCAGAAGCTGCTTCATATCCGAGTAATTCTAATTTATTCATATGTGCATCACTCAAGTGATCAGTCTTCACCATCTTTAGTTTCGGGTCATACTTGTCACAAAAAATTTTAAATATTACGAACGTGCTACTCTCTTTATAAAATTTGAATTATGGGGTAGTATGTATCTAGATAAGGGTATAATATTTAAAAATTTGGTGACATGTATGTAAATATTCATACTATAAAAATGGTATCTATTAAGCAAAAATATACAGAGTGATGTGATTGAATTTGCTTAGAGAACTCCAACTATGAAATCTTAAAAAAAAGAAAAATGAAGAAAGTAAATAAAGATTAATTTATATGATTTATAGATGGATTATCTTATATCTAATAGAGGTTGAAATAAAAGAGACCATCTATATGTATGAATTTCATATGATTGATGGAAAGTAGTAGAAACAAATTAAGAAGCAGCAACTAAATCCGAGAAGAGGAGACCACAACTTCTCTTCGGTCTCGCCTCTCGAAATCAACTCGATCTCCATGCTTTTAGCTATTCCATTTCTTTTTTACTCGAAACTATGAAGAAACTCGAGGAGTTTGAGGGCTTCGGGTTTCCTTTTCTTTCAATTTCCTACATGTTTGGAGCTCTTTGCATCGAGAGCATAACAATTCTTAAGGAAAGATCACCTCATAAAAAGTAAAAGTCATTATTAATTTTAAGTCGGTAATCATATATCAATGATTTTAAAGGAACGAGGGCATCATTTCTGGTGAAAAAAGTTTTCTCATTATACATAAATTTTAACATTAATTTAATATCATATATATAATAATAATGTTATATATATATATAGCTTATACATATTCTAGATGAGCAACTCCCTTTTTTGCTATTGCTCTATTTTATTATTTAAAATTGTTGATTAACTCCTTTCAAGATGTGCCCTAGAAATATAAGATTTTTATTAAAGTTAAAATTTTTAAGGGCACATTTGGTTCAGTATTATTTTGATGTTATGTTATGTTATCCAGAGAAAGCAATTATTTGATTTAGGGGGCGTTTAGTTCAGTGTTATTTCAATGTCAATGTTATTTAGGTGTCATGTTATCTAAATGTCTTTGTTATTCATCAATGGATATTTGTTTGGTTCAATGTTATGATATTAGAAAATATCAATGCTATTCAAATAATTTTTATTTAGTTGGAAGTTATTGACATTATAATGACAAATTGACGGTGTTATCTTGAGATGTCGCCCAATTTGGGGTGACATCTAGATGTCACCATGTAATGATATTTTTGTAATTAATTATAATGTTATTTAAAGATGTCATTAAACCAAACAATTATTTTTTAAAGATAACATAACATAACATTGAGATAACACTGAACCAAACGCTCCCTTAATGACATCTATAAATAATCTTCAATTAGATTATAAAATTATTAGTTAAAAAATAATATCTAGATATCATGACATCTACATTACATAATATAACACCAAGATAATAATAAACCAAATGTCCTCTAAGATAAATTTTCATAGATGTTATTTTTAAGCTACAAAGATTATATATATATATATATATATATATTATACACACCAAAGCATTAGTCATAAATTTGTCATTTAATCTATAGAAATAAATATTTATATATATTACTTTTAACTTTCACAAATAATTACAGTTTATGTATTTTTTTCCTTAATGACAAGAAAAGGTTATATTTATTTATTAGAATAGGAGATGCATATGTAGACATTTATTTTTAAAAATTAAATTAATAACAAAAATAAATTTTAGATTGGGAACTAATTATTTCAATATTTTAAGATAAATAATTTAGAAAGAGAAATGAATTTTTTTTTTTTTGATGGAAGCTAATGCCATTATTGACTTTATGTTGAGTGGTCCATCAAACCATAGCAATGCCAAGATAGTGATACATAAAAATGTGTACATTGACATAATTTTGGCCCAAATCATAGCATTGAATTATGTGTCTTAATTTTTCATCATGTTCATAACATTTAGAAGATAGATTTGATTTCTACTAAAAATAGAAATAGGGTTAAAAATTTTACGCACAATTCAAGACAGATATTCGTGAATAAATCTGTCAAGTAAAAAATTTACATCTGTTGAACTCAAAGAAGTCTATTTTATAGCAGGTGCACCTTAAGTTAAATATTTTTCGATCAATATTCCATAAGTCAAATATTACAGGGAGCACCTCCTATTTTAAATTTGAATTTACAAGTACTACTCTGACGCTAATTTTTATTTACTATTTATTTAACTCTACTAGACTTAACACATATAATTAAGATTATATTTAGTATGTTTCAAGAAGAATATTCATAATAATGAGTTATAAAAAAAATAAAGATCATAAAAATGAACAAAATTTTGAAATAAAAAAATTTAAAAAAAAAAATAAATGGAGTAATATGAACTTTAAATGAAGGGCTAAATTAATCTTAATTATATGTGTTAATTCAAATTAAGTTAAAATAATAGATAATTAATAAGCGAAAGTTAGCATGAAGTATAGCCTGTAAATTTACATTCACAATAGGCATGTTATTTATAAATATTCGACTTAGTAGGTCTTACCTGCAGTAATGTCTTCTCTAAAGACGAGAAATATAAATTTATTAGCTTTATTATAATTGCATATGATATAACGTCTTCATCTGTAATTTATTTAAAATTTATTATTGTAAGTTTTTATTTATTTAACATTTATAATTATCATATTAAATAACAATAATATGATCATTATTTTAAAATTTAACTATATAATTAATATTTTATAATAAAAAAAATTTATATTTGTCATCCTCAATAAAATATTTTTACAAGTAATATTCTCTAAATCAAATATTTACAAAAAAAACTCTCAAAATTTAATATTTATAAACGACATTCCCGAACATAAGTTAGAGATGATGTTGCTTGCAAATTTAAGTTCAAATTAGGTTATAATGGGGTGGTGCCAGTAAATTTACATTCAAAGTAGATGGTAATTTTGTAAATATTAAATTTAGAGAATATTATTTATAAATATTTAATTTAAGAGATGAATTTTTTTTAGGATAATAAATGTAAACTTTCAAAAAAAAAAAAAAAAAGTTTGACTTGGGCTATCATTTATTTTTAATAATACAACTTAAAATACAAAGATTTGATTGATCATTGAATTTTAATAATATAAATTTAAGAAATTTAAATATAGGATACAAAATTATATTGAAATTATACATTATTCAAATTATTTGAAAGTTACATGTTTTACACTTAATTTCAAAATTACATTCCATTTTAGAATGCGGGTTGAGATATTTGAGACGAAAACTAATGTTGATTAAGCTAAAACAATGAAAACTATTGAATGAATTAGATTAAATTAAAATTCAAAACTCATAAATTACAAAAAAAAAACATTATAGGAAAAGACCCACATGTGCCAATTTAAAATAAGGTCCACTTAAAATATGACTAAAACTTCAGAGCCTAAATATAATTATCCAATAATATTATTAAGAATTTTCAATTAATAAAAGCTCTAGAATAAGGATAAAATCTTAATAGTTGTAATTTCTACTTTTCAAATATCCAACCAAGCCACCAAATAGCTAGGGCATTAAAATTGGATCAACACTCGACGTTCGCTCAAAATTTGGTCGTGTTAGTTCGACTCAATTTTATCTCAAGTTAATGTTAACTCGTTCAACTAGAATATATATAATATATTTTAATTAAGAAAAATTGTATGTTCTAATGTTAAATATGAATATTATATATATTGCAATGCAGTCTTAAAAAATTAAAAATTCTGTACTATTTTTTAGATAAAATTACACTGTACTTTATATTCTGATTAGCTATACAGCTGTAACTTATAACTCAAAATATTAAATCATGTGTCTTAAATTATTTTAATGCTAAAAACTAAATTATAGACTCTAAATTTTTAATTTTTGTAAATTAATTATATATAAAATTTATTTTAAACTAAATCTAGTGAGATAAATTTTTTTATTATAAACTTATGAATTATATAAAGGGATAATTAACTACATTCCATACAATTTAGTTTTATTTATGCCTTACCTATCCATTCTTAGTTAATTACGTTATGCACACTTAAAACATCATAAAATCTTACATTCACACATTTTAACTTATTTTTATTATAATGAATAATCATAATTTTTCAATAACCTAATTATAGTTAGATTACAAAAAATCTGGGTCATTCATCATATTATTTTAAGTATATTTAAATATATTTTAAGTGAAAATCTTAAAATCTTAATGTTTAGGTGGCAGCAAAGGAAGGAGACATCCGCGGCGTGAATTGATTTTAGGACAAATCAACACTTTAGTGTGGTATTGAGTAAGAGAAAAAATATATATCATTAAAAGTAAAAATATAATTTTAATGATTTATTAACAGAATATTTTTTTTTCAAATAGATTTTGATTAAGTTTTAACTCAAATGTGTGTATGTAAGATTTTATAATGTTTTGAGTGTGCATAGCATAATTAACTAAGAATGGATGAGTAAAATATAAATAAAACTAAATTGTGTGGCATGTAGGAAATTATATCTTATATAAAATAAAATAAAATTTATAAATATATATTAATAGTTTAAGTTATATATTTTTAAACATATATAAAATATATAATTTTAAAGATTTTAATGTAACAGAAGTAATATTTTATTTTTATAATAAAATAATAATTTTTATAATTAAAATTTCTTTTATGTAATTTTTTTAAAAGGAGACTACGGATAAGGAACTCTTGATGAGGATTGAGGAGCGTTTACGTAGATTTATACGGATGCTCAACAGTCACTCAACTCTCTCTCTCTCTCCCTCTCTCCCTCTCTCCCTCTCTCTCTCTGTGCTGTGTGTGGGAATTGGAGAGAATAAGAAGGCCGGTGAGACAGGAATCGTTCTTTTCGAGCGATGAGCGTGCGAGCGAGGAAGACGAGGTGGAGGTCTGCGAGAAGCTTTTCTTTTCCATCCCCCTTCTCTGCCTCTTTCCCCTTCATCTCCTTCAACTGAAAGAACACACCGCACTTCTTTCCCCTTTCCTCTCTCTCTCTCTCTCTGAGAGGGAGCGCATCTAATGGCCGTCGAAGCTCAACACCCTGTGAACGTTCTGCTGCCGATCAATCGGTACAGTTTCCGAAATGGGTTCTTGGAATTAATGGACACTGATCTTCTTCCTCCTCCTTTAGCGATTTCTGATTCTGGTTTTCTTGCCAGCAGAGCGGAGTGCCAGAGAAACGACAAGCGAATGGATCGATCCCACTTCTTCTTCTCCTCCAATGGAGGTGTCGTCCTCTCTCTCTCCTCTTCTCTGGTTCTGTGTTTCTTTCCCCCCATTTCTTTACTCCTCGTTGTTTTCACTGATTGGGGAAGAATTAATGGCGCAGGAAACGCGAACCCAAGGAAGACAAGACGAGATGCAGTGTCGGCTCCGGTGCCGGCGCAGTCGCAGGTGAGCGTGATGCCGGCGCAGGTGCAGGAGAACGTGATGGCGGCGCAGGTGCAGGGGAGCGTGATGCCGGCGCAGGTGCAGGTGAGCGTGATGGCGGCGCAGGTGCAGGGGAGCGTGATGGCTGCGCCGGCGAGGATGGGTCTCCCGGTGCCCTCGACGATCGCCACTGGCCTTGCCCTTGCCTTCGATGGGCAGAACCGGAGGAGCTCCTTCTCCGAAGAGCTCTCTGCCTTAATCAGTCAACAGCAGGTAGAAATCGGGCAGTTCCTCCTAGCTCAGGTAGCTGCAGATTTATCTCATCTTTTTCATCCTCTTATTTCCTCTTCTGACATACTGGTGATTTGGGTTCTTCTTCTTGTTCGTCAGGAAGAGCAGCTCCGACGAGCTCTGGCGGAGAGTCAACAGCGATTGCTTAACGCCGTTGCGGAATCGATCGACCGGAGGCTCACGGAGAAGGAAGCAGAGGTCGATTACGAGAAGCGCCGGAGCACCGAGCTCGAGGAGCGACTCGCCCTCCTCCGATCCCAATCCATGGCGTGGCAAACCAGGGCAATAGCCGGGCAGGCCGCCGTCTCTTCCCTCCACGCCCAAATCCGCCAGGTGGTCTCCAGGCCTCCTGTCGACGAACTCACTGGCGAGTCGCCGTCGCCGTTGCCGGATGCGGAGTCGGCTAACATGGAATCAGGGCCGACAGGGCCGGCGGGGCCAGCGGTGCGCTCGGCGCCGGCGAGACCCTGCCTGCGATGCCGCCAGCGACCTGCTTCGATCCTCGTCCTTCCCTGTCGCCACCTCTGCCTCTGCTCCGATTGCGCCTCCCCCGGCACCGGCGAGGGCTGCCCAGCGTGCGGCTGCTTGCGCGCTGGAAGCGTTGAAGTTTTCTTCTCATAAAACCAATTTATGAAATTTTAAAACAAAAAAAGAAACTAAATTAGAAAAAAAAAATAGACATAAATTTTTCTCTATTTTTTAAGAATGAAAAAAATTAATTGAATTTTTTTTTTATTTTGAATTGAATAATAAAATTTGAATATCTATAAATGTAGAAATTCTTTTATTGGTTGAAATTTTCTGTGGTAGGTTCATCTCTTTTTCATGCATTATTAATTTTTGGAATGTATTTCATGTTTCTTTACTTTTTGTAATTTATAATTTATTACTAATTAAAATTAAATTAAAGAATCGAAATATGTGTAATTTATTTCAAATATTATCAGATCATAATTTTTACTTAATAAAATTTTCAAACAAATTGAATGTGTTGTGAAATTTCATTTGAAGCCCTTATGTCTAAAATCATTACATCAAAGTCTTATTTATCTATTAATCAAATAATTATTGAACATGTGTATGTTCTTGTACATAATAATTATACATGCACCTATATCTAATCGATTATATGTTAATTGAATGATTTATAGAGATGTCTATCGGACCAATTAGAATATGTTCTACTTATTCGTGAAACCGATAACTAATTAGGGAAACTAGGGGAATTTTTTATATTTATAGTAAAAAAGGATTCGTTTTTGTGTCCCTTTAATTTTATTCTCAACGAGTTACCTTCTAGACGGGTGATAGCTTCATCCTAAGATTAACACATCAACATCGCACATTGTGCAAATCGACTTTTTAGATTAAATGAGTTTGAGTTGAATTTATTGAGCGAGTCATTTTTTTCAGATAATTCTCAATTCTTTGGTGTGTTTAAGATTCAAGTCAGCTTGAACTCATAACTCGAGCTTAAGTCAACCTGTAAATCAACGAGCCAAGTTAGAGTGATATTTAGCTCGTCTCAAAGTCAGATCATTTATTATCACAAGCCATTACAAATTTGTGCTAAACTCAACTCGAGTATAATTTGAGTGATTTTTTGACTGAGCATGTCGGTTTGTGAGTACAAATGACTCGAATTCAAATCCCATCGAAGACGGCTTAGATATTTATACAAAATAATTTTTAATTCTTTGAAGGGCTCGAATTAACTTGATGAAGAACATGACAGCTGAAAATCGACTACTTTTCAGACAAAGTTAGCACAAACTCCGCCATGCACGATCTAACTGATCTGAAAATTAACACGCTAAAATTAAATCGTGTTAGTCCCAACTCAAACTCGGATCATTCTCATCCCCGCAAGCCACTACAAAATCGAGCTAAACTCGAGTCAAGTATAATTTGAGTGAGATATAGACCGAGTTAGGGTGAGTCATCCCGGCAGACCACGGCACGGCTCATTAATTTTTATTATAAAATGTTTTTAGAAAAAATGTGTTTCTTCTTTAATTTTCATTTATCTGTTTATAATAAATAAATGGAGTAATTCCACTGAGGCCCCGAGTTAAACCACTAAAAAATGAAAGTATTTTTCGTCGGTTTTGATATCAACAATTTCATTTTATATAAATTATTTAAATATTTTAAATTCAAATTTGAATTTATTAATAATAATTATTGAATATTATTTTTTAGAGAAATACGAGTTTTAGCAATTTCGATCAATTTTCTAATTACAAATCAATGAGTTAAAATCTATTGAAACAAAAATGCTAATTAATTATCAATATTTTAGTATAAAAAAACTAATTATCAGTATAATAAATTATGTCACTTTAGTTATACAATTGCATCATTCCATTGAAGAACTATCATACGGTAGAAATTTCAAATGGGTAAATTACACTCAGGTCCTTTAGTTTAAGGCATAATACCTTACAGGTCCATGTTATAACATCGGGGTCCCTTAGTTTTAATAAATTATAAAATGGGTCCTTTTTATTTTTTATTATTAATTTTTGTAAAATTACCATTATACTCCTCCCCTTCTCTCTCCTCCCGATCCTGCGCACGCGGCCACGCGGAGAGAGCGGGGGATCGGGAGGAGAGAGAGGGGGAGGGGTATAATGGTAATTTTAAAATATTTTAATAATAAAAAAATAAAAATGACCCATTTGATACTTTATTAAAACTCAAGAATCTCGATGTTATAATTTTAAAAATATGAATCTGTACGTTATTAAGCATAAAACTCAAAGACCTGGATGTAATTTACCCATTTCAAATTTATATGTAAACATTTTGTTTCACTACCTCTATTTTATTTTTTTTCATCACTACCCCTATCATGTACTAACCTTATTTAAGCATGACCAAAATTGCAATAATAAAATTAAAGAGAAACAGATTTATAATAATTTATATTTATTTTAATAATACGAAGGTTAAGATTTCTACCGTATATGTTTTATGTTAGTAATACTGATCCGAAACTCGGACAAATTTTTCAGTATCTGTGGAAACTCAGAGCTTCGATAAAAATCTTTCAACTCGAGCTAAAACTAGCCAAAATTCTAAAGGTTCAACTAAAATTCTCAAATTATTTGTTTTTTTTTTCGAAGCTATTAAAATTATCAAATTTGATACTTCGACCTAAAGAAAGTTTTAAAACCTTAGGAAGAGAAGTAGGGCTGTTATCGAGCCGAGCCATACTCGGCTCGAGATCGGCTCGCTCGAAATCTTTACGGCTCGAAATCGACTCGTTAGTCGAATAGTTTCGATTTCGAGCCGGCTCGGCTCGAATGGGCACGACTTCGAGCCAGCTCGATCACACTTTGAGCTGGCTCANTATACATCATAATATCTAACAATATTTTATAATTAATATTATATATATGTATTTAAATCGAGCTGATCTCGAGCCAAATCAAGCCAATCCTACCCTGGCTCGAAATCGGCTCGAAGAAAACACCGAGCCATAATTTTGGCTCGTTAGTCAGCTCGTTTAAATCGACTCGATTTCGATTCGATCTAAAATCAATTTGATCTTCGATCTTCGATCCATATTAACAGCCTTAAAGAGAAGTGAAGCAATATGAAATAAAAAAAAGGCCACAAATAACTATAATGGGCTTTTGCTAACTAATATGGGCCTATCAGAAATTCATTTGGCCCATTTTGAATTGCGTGAATGCCATTTAAATAATCATTAAAAAAAAAACAAACACAAAAAATCTCGAAACAAAACACGTCAAGAGAAGACCATTCTTTCCCGTATTGAAAATACGCAAATGAAAGCACGACAATAATCTCAATTGTATCTGATAACGATAAGATTGAATACTGACATGCCAATAAAAGAAATACGACGATATCTTCTATTGCTAAAAAAAGTACGATTATCCGTGCTATACGAACTATATCATTTCTCAAAATGAGCAGACTAAAATCGTGGGAAGCGCTAAAATTCTCATTTTCCTTCTCTTCACCATTTTATTTATTTTCTTTCTAGAGAATGCTCAGTTTAGGCATAAAATAATTTCTTAATCATAATATGGATCTTGTAAACATTTCAACTATTCAAAAATGAAAGTTTCTTTAAATTATATTAATTAAAAATCAGATTAAAAATAAAGAATGTAAAACAAACAAAACTATTGATCGTAAAATTTACGTGCTAATTTAACTGGTATACGTGCCAATTCGTGCTACTATTCACATGACAAATGAAAAAATCTAGTCGATAATTAAGCGAGGACTGATCGCTAAAGTTCAGGCTCGATCAATAGCCTGTCCTTTGTCTCTAATTTAGACTCGTTCAAGGGCTTAAGCTTGTTATTAGAAGCTTGATTTTGGTCGAAAAATTTACTAGACACGATCTATTCTAATATTAAATAATTTCACATCTTACATAAAGCTTTATTTTAAAATTTTATTTTATTTTTTATTTAATATTTTTTCAATAAAATTAATTTTATATTATATTTTATTTTAATTTTGATGTTAAAATAATTTTATTTTATATATCTTCATATTACATTGAAATAATTGTAACACATTTTTTTATCAAAAAAGAAATGTTTACATATTTGAAGCACATAAAAAATTCTTGCTCCTCCCTTTCACATGCCACTTCAAACTTATTTTCTTGGCTAAATTGCACTCAGGTGCCTCACATTGAGAGCCATTGCATACAGGTTTTAATTTTTTAAAGTAGATAGGTTTAGTCTTCCATTTTACAGTTTGGTATTCCTTAAAGATCCCACCATCAAAGTAGCCGTTAAATTTGACGAATTTTAAAATTTTGCCATCACCACATTTCCTTCTTTTCTTTCTAATGGAATCAACACCCGTTTTCGCCCCGCCCTACCCTGTTTCTAATTTTCATTAACCCGTACTCGCCCTGCCTCGTTTCTTCTCTGTGGGGCGGGTTCGGGTGGGTTGGGTTACCCGACCCGACCCACTTCTATTTTGTGATTTAACCATGAATTTATTCGTGTACGATAATAAAGACTATCTAATATCAAAACATAACATCATGTACGTAAGTTGAAATACTACAAAATTTTACATACTAATTTCTTGAATAGCTAAGTTAAAATAAAATCTTAATTATATAATAAATTTAAAATTTATATACAAATCTAACCATTTTTTAATTCTGAACATCTACAAGTAATTTTTCTCATCCTTAAAAAGGGCAAATATTTTTTAAAATAATTATAAAATTAAAAAAAATAACTATTACAACTTTAAACATAAATATTTAAAAAAAGTTGACTGAGATTACTATAAAAAGTAAAATAGATTAATTATTATAGAATGCATCATTTGGGTATCAAATTTTTAAAATTTTTGAGTTGCATCAAGTCAAGTACTGGGCTAGGCGGGGCGGGTAAGTCCGCCTCATTTCATAACAGGGCAAGGCAAGTCGCGGGTCATGGGAAAATTTGAGTACCCATACACGCCCCATTAGGGGCGGGTCGAGACGATTTAATTGCGTACAGATATAAATTGCCACTCCTAGAGTCTACTTTAATTCAAACTTAAACCTTTCTAGTTTGAATCAAGATTGCTTTTACTCGTTTAAAATTTCTTCAAGTTTTAGTCGATAAGTGAGATGAATTGACCTTTAAATTTTATTTTAAGCTTTATATATTATTGTAACATACATTACATGTAACAAGTACTTTAATTTTATTTATGTATGAAATATGTTTTTAATATTTTAATCTCTTCGATATTACATATCTTTCAAAAATATATATATATATATAATATCTCAAACATAAATTAGAAAAGCATACATGTATCTCAGAATATAAATATCAAGTTAATTATGAATTAAATTAATTTTACTTCGAGTAAATTAAGTTTAAACTAAATAAAATGAGAACACGTTTCAGTAATATAAAATAACTATGATTCTCCTTCAATTGAGAAAAATTTAATTATGATATCAAATTAGCAAAAATAGGAGTCTGATTGGAAGAATTTCAAAAAATATAATAAATCCAAATGTTTGTACAAATAAAAGGACCCACCCGTAATTTACCCTAAATTCCAGTAATTAATATTGACTTGACATAAATAAAATTCTATTATATATTTATATTACATTAAGATATTATGAAAAAAATATGTTTTATGTGATATCAAATTTTAAAATTTGAATAAGTAGGCCTAGGGTTAGTTATAGTTCAATTTCATGAAAATTATGGTGAATATCTTAAATATTTAAGGATAATTTGCCTACATGAGCCCAAATATTATCTAATTTACATGTTAGTCCAATTAGGCTTAAAGATAATGGTAGCCAACATTATTGTTTACATGGTGCCTTCTTCTTCCAAGAATTAGACCACTGTGGTAATCGAAGAGTTCGCTTGATTCTTCAGTGTCAGCGGTGATCGTCGATAATTTAAACTTTAGGTTTTGCCGAATACCTCTTTAAGGACATTATCGAAGATTTCTATGTCAACATCATCGAGGTTAATTCTTTAGTCTCGTTTGATTCAAGACTTAAAAAAGGAGATTAATACTAAGGCGGCTTTTGAATGTAAAGGAGGAGATAAGCATAGAAAAATACCTTGGCTTTCCTCCTATGGTAGGGAAAGCCAAAAGAAAAGCTTTCATCTCCATCAAAGAGAGGATCTCCCATAAAATCGAAGGGTGGAAAGAACGCCTCCTCTCCATTGGCGGGAAGGAGATTATGATCAAGGTCGTGGTTCAAGCTATTCCAACTTATGCCATGTGTATCTTCAAGCTTCCTACTACCTTCTGCATGAAAATCGAAAACATGTTAGCCCGATTTTGGTGGAGGAACTCTTCTACTTCGCAAGGAATTCACTGGGGCCAATGGAGTGAACTATGCAAACCAAAGGCCCAAAGAGGTTTGGGGTTTAAGAGCTTAATAACCTTCAATTTAGCTCTTTTTGGTAAACAGTGGTGGAGGCTCTTAATCGATCAAAATTTCTTAACGTACAGAGTGTTAAAGGAAGCTATTGTCCATCAGGCAACATAGAGGAGGCAGTATTGGGGAGAAATCCATCATTTGTATGGCGAAGCATATGGGAGACCAAACAAATTGTGGATAAGGGCTTTATTTGGAGAATAGGGGATGGGAAAAACATAAAAATCTGGAAGGACAGATGGATTCCTAGACCATGGAATTTCAAACCTATCTCCTCTGCTAATATTTTAGATGCAAATGCCACCGTGGACAGTCTGATCAAACAACACGCTGGTAAGTGGAATACCATACTGTTAAAAGAGATCTTCTTCCCAGAGGACATTGAAGTGATTAGCAGCATCACATTAGGGGACTCGTATATTCCGGACAAGAAGATCTGGGCTATTCATCACCTGGCAGTTACTCTGTACGTAGCGAATATAGTTTCATCTATGACCTTATATCAAAGACAGGACTACATGTGGCGGGAATCAATCCCCAAGCCCAACAAGGTTCGGTATCCAGTCCCATCTTAAGCAGATTTAATAGTGAGATCTGGAATTGGGTCTGGAAGCTCCAGATTCCAAGCAAAATAAGGCTCTTTATGTGACGACTTTCGCATAACTTTATTCCAACCTTCTGCAGATTACTTGAGTGCCACCTAAATATAATTCACTCTGATTGACTGATGCGTCATGCAGATAAAAAAACTATCTTTCATGTATTGATGGAATGCAGATTTGCAAAGGCTGTTTGGAATTGTCTGGGCTTGCCTCTAAAATGGGATGTTTCAAACAATTATTCGATAAAGCAATGGATCAGAGGTGTGCTGGAAAACTTGGGCAGTTGCAGAATCGAACTAGTCGCGGTCACTATGTGGGCTATATGGAATGAAAGAAATACCAGACTAAGAGGGGAAGAGGTAGAACCCTCGAAGAAATGAGTTTCTTTGCCACCAACTACCTGGAGGCATTTGATATGGCACGAAGATCAGACACTCATTGTCACAAGGAGGTGATTAAGGTATGGTCTCCACCACGATCCGCATCTATCAAATTAAACTTCAATGTGGCGTTAGATGAAGAGGGAGGTGTGATGGGTATTGGAGTCATTGCCAGGGATGTTTATGGAGACATGATTGCATGTCATGCAGAAAAAATCTCAAGGTATTTTAACCCAACAATTGTGGAATGTATGGCCGCCGAGCGAGCTATTCTTCTAGCCACGAAACTAAGGGCAAAGAATATATAGTTAAAAGGAGACTCTACAGAGGCAATTAGATTACTCCAGGATACGAATGAAGATTTTTCCATCATTGGGCCCAAATTGAACCATATAAGGAGACATAGGACATTTTTTGATAATTGTGTTCTAACTCAAATTTATCGAGAAGGTAATAGAGCTGCACATATGCTTGCACGATGTGTGTTTCACGTTAAATCCAAGTTGACATGGACAAAGGTGATTCCAAGCTTTATATATGATGTTGCTCGAGAAGAGACTCTTATGTGTAAGAGGGATGTATTGATCTAAGCTGTATCTTTTTCCTTTCAATATCAAAAAAAAAAGACTATATTATTTATTTATTCAATTTATAACAAAAGGATAATAAATTGGTCACTAATATGTATTAGCGGATGATTTTTACCGTCGCTAAATTTCAGACGAATGATTTAGTTTGATCGCTAATTAAGCGATCAATTAGTGACCAATAAAAGTCAATCACTAATATAACAACATTACTAAATAACAACTACTATAGATGTCCTATATTTTTGTAGTAATATATATAAAATTTATCACAAATTCAATAATTTTATTTCATATTTATCACAAATTTAATATTAGATATAAGCGATAATTTACACTCAGATAATTTTAATATTAAAATTAAATTTATTTCACATCAAAATTGTAAATTAATATATTTTTCTTGTTTTATTTAACAATAATCGCCAGCTTGGAGTATATTTTTAGAATAATTTGGGATCTTTTAGAGCTTTAGCCAATGCTGGCTCACTCGACATAACCTCCAATCGACTTGAAAAATTATTTTGCACGTATACATATTTTATATTTTTTACATTATATATATATAGATATTTTTTAAAAAAAGCAAATATGCTCGAAATGGATTTTGGGCCACTCGAGCTCAAAAAATTTCAAGTCGAGCTAATTTAAAATTATTTCAAATTTGTGTTGAGCTGAACTCGAAAATTTTGAGTTCGAACTAGCACCAGCTCGCTTGAACTCAACTCGTTTACATCTCTAAGAGAACTTAAATTAATGTGCCAAGCTTGTATAAACCAAAGAACTATTAATATAATAATGAGTGAAATTAGGGACCAAAACATAAATATACAAGTTACATAATTTCATTCATCATGAATTAATTTTTAATAATTTGCTAAAGCTTTCAATATTGAAGAAGCCATCAACTAAAATGAGTAAAAAAAAAAATGTGAATTAGTCAAATTAATGTTACTTGTCATTATAACATTATAATCAATGATGATGCTTTATTATAATTTGATCTTGAAAACACAATTCATTTATTAAGTTTTTTTAATTTTTTATTTTGAGGTCCTTCATATTTTTTTCTTGTTTATTTGGGTCAAGCACGCCGGTGCGGGTCAACTTGGGTCGATAGTTGGGTTGATCTGGTTGATTTGGGTTAATTTGGATTCGACCAACTTTGAACCATTTTGGCTTAACGGGTAATAATAAGTTATTTGATCAATTCGATGAGCAAATCACAACTCAAAATTTTTAGTTCAATGAGGGTTTTTTTATAGATTCGCTAGACGATTATAAGCACCGTTTATCAATTGCGTTTGAGCATTTATGTCAACTTTTTGCTCGTAGTTTGCCAACGGGCTGTATGGTAACGTGGTTATTTTAAACGTGTTTTAAAAGTTTGAAATTTATTTTGAGATATGTGTATGATAAAGAATCACGTAAATTACGTTAAATTATGTAATATATAAAATAACTAATTAAATAAAAAAATAATTATATTAAAAATAATATAAAATTTGAAATAAAATAAATTTTTTATCCTTTCTTTAACTTGAATTAAAATTACTTTTATAGTTAAATATCATTCAAAGTTCTCAAGTTAACTTCTAATTAGTTCTACGATGCTCACGAACTTAACTTTTTTTACTATTGTATTCTTGAAATTTAAATATATTTTATTAATAATTTTTTTTATTAATTATTCAAAAATATTCAAAATACTCTTATCTCTCTCTTAAGAGAAGCAACATTAGGGACTTTCGATAATTTTTATTGTCATTGTGTGCCCATTCTCTCGCGCATGTTGCACATTATTGGGGGAAAAAATTTTGACCTCCGAGCTCCAAAAGAAAGGACAAGGGTGTGAGAAATATAAAAATAAAAAAATTTTAGTAATTATCTAAATTTAATATAAAAAATTCATGTTTTAATGTGAACCTCACCAAAACCTTTAAAAACCTAAGTGAAATATTTTACTCTATTTGAGAGTTTACTTTGATAAATTTTGATAGAACTAAACGTATGTTTATTTGTAAAATTTAATTTTATAAAAATAATTTTTATTAAAAATTATGAATAGTGTGAATTAAAATAAGTCATTATATTGAGGCTTGTAAAATTAAGTTAATTATTATTTAAGTATATAAGTAAAATATGAAATAAAATTAATTTTTAATTTTAAATTTAAATATGTGATTTGAAATATAATTATTTTTTAATATTAAATTTTATTAATAATATAATATATTATTCTAAAATTAACTAAATTAATTTTAAATTGGGTAAAGCTAGAGATGATTTTTAAAATCTTACCTTTAAGGCGACGCGAGAGTTAAAAAAAGTTAGCCTTGTGTAGTAGCACGAGAGAAATCTCATTAGAGGATTTGGGAACTCTGTAGAGAGAATCCCGCGACACACGGGGAAGAAGACCATAAAAATTCGAAAGTTCGAACAAATAAGTCTGCAGTATGCAAGAAGAATTTCAAAAAATATTGCACATAATTAATTTTGATAATTACAATTATTTTAATTAGCTAATTTTTACGTTAAGCATGAATTCAAGACATTTCCTCTTACACGAGGAATACGTCTAAGTCTAAGTAAAATAAATACCATGCTGCGAGTTTTCTTTTTTCGAAGGACGGATTATAAATTTTGCCAAAAATTTTACTTTTATTTTTTAAAATTATTTTTAACTTTGTGTTAGAAAACCATCCTTGCATCTTTAAATCTCATTATAATTTTGTTGACTATACCGACTACGATCTTAAATCACAACGGGTTTTGCTCGCCACCATTGACGTAATGCTAAGAGAGAGAGAAAATGATGAGTAAAATTAGAATTACGTAGGATCAAGTGAGTATTATTTGCAAAAGTAGGGACTATAATAAAATTGTTTAATTTTAGTGATAATTAACTATATGCCACACAATTTAGTTTTATTTATACCTTACCTATTTATTTTTACTTAATTACGCTATGCAAACTCAAAACATTATAAAATTTTACATACACACATTTTAATTTATTTTTATTATAATGAGTAATTATAATTTTTCAATAACCTAACTATAATTAGATTACAAAAAATCTGGCCCGTTCATCATATTATTTTAAGGATATTTAAATATATTTTGAGTGAAAATCCTAAAACCTTAATATTTAGGTGGCGGCAAAGGAAGGAGACATCCGCGACGTGAATTGATTTTAGGATAAATCAGCGCTTTAGTGTAGTATTGAGGAAGAGAAAAATATGTACTATTAAGAGTAAAAATATAATTTTAATGATTTACTAACAGAATATTTTTTTTAAAATAAATTTTAATTAAGTTTTAACTCAAATGTATGTATGTAAGATTTTATAATATTTTGAGTATGTATAGCATAATTAATTAAGAATAAATGAGTAAGATATAAATAAAATTAAATTGTGTGGCATATAGGTAATTATTCCTTAATTTTATGTATGTGTGAAATATGAAGTTCTACCTTATGAGCCAAATGTAATTCACTCAAAAAAAAAAAATCTTGAAAACATTTATTTAGTGATGTGCATAAATAAATAAATAAATAAAAATTGTTGAAAATGATGAATTGCTTATATAATGAAATAGTACAAACTTGTTTAATATTTATTTCAATAAGTTGCTTTTAAAAAATAAATAATTAATTATTAATAAAAAGACCAATGACCAAAGACTTGGGGGAAGAATTTATTTACTTCAAGGAGGACTCCAAAATTGCGAGAAAGAACTCACTAAAAATTTAGTCTAATTTCATTATTAAAAAAAAGATAAATTATATCTGGGCCCCTGATATTAAAAAGATATTATAAATTGGTCCTAATTTTTAAAAATCTCTACTTCAATCTTGCAATTATAAAAGCACAATAGTTTTATTTTTATTTCATTTTTTCAGAAGCCATTGTATATAAAAAAATATGAAATTTAATTATTTGTTAATTAATTTGAATAATTTATATATGTTAAAAGATAATTATACTTTTTTAAAAAATTTATTGAAAATATAAAATTTAATTTTTCTCTTTTTTTTCTACTCTAAAAATTTTAAACTAAAATTATAAATATTAATATTTTTAAAAATCAAAATGCTCACTATTGGGAGTAACTTTATAACCTATTGGTAATAAATAAATAATTTCATTTTAATTAATACAAAATGAAAGTGCTTTTATAATTTCAAGGCCTTAAATTAACATTTTTAAGAATTTAGCATCAATTTGCAATACTCTTTAGGAGCATGTATAAATTGGGTTGCGTAGATTCAATAATTTTTATGGACTCGACTTGAGCCAAATTGGTTCTACTATATATGAAACTGGAATCGATCCATGCACCCATAGACCCGACTTAAACCCAAACCGTTGGATCTGGGTTCAGTTCGGTTTGCAATTCACAACTCCCATGTGCCTATCCTCAGCCTGCTCTAATTCTAATTTAATGTACTTTTCTTAACTATTTTCTGCATGGAGCTAATTTAATGCTAGGTCGGAGCTATTTTTTTTTTTTTTTATTATAATGTTTTAGAGCTAAATTTAATAATTAAAATTTCAAAAAAACTTCCATAGTATAATAAAAAATAAATGAAATTAAAAATAATTATAACAGCAAGATAGCACTTAAAAATATGTGAACGAGTAAATGACTCAATGAAATTTTATGTAATATATAAAAGAGTTTTTATATAGTTTATTAAATTATAAACGTCAATATGCCAAATTCAGTTCAATTCGCTAAATTTAACGAGGTTGAATAAAAATATTTTTTATTAAATATTATAAATGAAGTGAAATAAAGTAAGTTATTTTGCTGAAACGTGTGAAGTATTTAATATAAGTTTGTTATTTTTTTTGATATGTGTGTACAATGTAAAATATAATAAATTTTTAATATTAAATTTTATATATGATGTGATATGTATGATTAAAATTAATCAAATTAATTTTACTTGACAAAATAAACGAGCTCAAATATTTTGTTAAATAGTAATTTGACGTGAAAACTTAAAAGGCATTCGTGTGAAACATTTGTGTAAAAAAGACTCAAATGATATTTTTTTAGACCTACGACAAATTTAGGGTCTAACTTAGACGTGTAAATATGATTATCCCTTATTTTAAATTTAAGAGAAGACATTGTCGAATGTAATTTTAAATTTTAAAAATATTTTCTATAATTCTTGAAAGCATCAAAGAAATTTACAAATTTAAATGTATTATTTTATTAGAATTTTGAGTAAATTACATCTAAATTTTAAGTTTAAATATAACAAGATTCAGATTCATATTTTTAAAATTTTAACATCTGTATTTTTTTTCAAAATTTTTTATTATTAAATTTTTTAAAACTATAAGTATACTCTCGTCTCTTTCCAATGCTAAAGCATGAGGTGAGAGGGGCGAAAGTATAATTGAAATTTTTTAAAAAAATTAATAATAAAAATTCAAAAAAAATTCAAAAAAAATTCAGATATTATGAATTTTAAGAAACAAAAATCCAAATGTTAAAACTTTGACGACTTGCACTTGAATGTTATTGTACTTTAAATTCAGAGACTTGAATGTAATTTACCTTAAAATTTTTATTTCCTAAAATCGATATCATAATATTATTAACATAAATTATTGGGACATTTACATGATGGATATAGAAATTAGATTAATTTACAGATTTCATCATAAATCTCAAAATATTACAAATATCACATCTAAAATAGTTATTTTTTCATTTTTCATATCCTACAGTAAATTCTATCAGAAAATTTAACTATGTCATAGTTAAATCTCAGAAAGGTCTGATGCTCGCTCGTGATGCCCGCGTAAGAGGAAGATGCAAATAGCAGAGTTATGCTTTCGTGAATACGTTGTTGCCTCACGAGAATACGTTGCTGCTCACATGAATATATTGCCGCCGGAACCAATGCAGCTTTGCGATGCCCTAACATGACGGTCGATGGTTAGACGATACGATCAATGACTGAGATTTTATTGAAATTTAACTATGGTTAAATCTTCTGATAGAATTTATCGCAGGTTGTGAAAAACGAAAAAATAGCTGTTTTAAATGTGATATCTATAATATTTTGAGATTTATAGCGAAATCTGTAAATTAGTCAAATTTCTATGTCCACCGTTTAAATGTCCCTAAATTATTTTGTCAAAAATCCGAAATTTGTAATGAATGGAGCCAAGTTTTTCATAGGCAACTCATCTGATTAACGGTCATATCGGTTTTGATTTTTAAAGTTTCGGTTTTTATATTTGTCTCAATTTTCATTGAAATTTTAGAAATTACAAATATAAATAAAAAAATATCATCATCTTACTAATAATTTAATTAATTAATAATTATTGACAAGAATGTGAGAGTTTACTAATTTATTTTTACTTTTAAGCTAATTAATTACTTCAGACCTGATAATTAGAGAACTCACCCAGAAACACGTTTTTATAGTATAATATTTATTGAGATTTTTTTTTACTTATTATCACTTTAAAATAATATTTATATGTATAAATATATATATTCCAAAGAAAATATTATATATATTTACGCACGTGTCATTAAAACTCAAATATTTTGTTATACTGTTCTGTGACAATTTACCTTTAAATAGTTTTTTATAAATTATTAACACATAGTTCCTGCGCTGTATCCTGGCCGAACACGTGGCGCCTGTCAGGTTTGTACTTGATTGATTTGATTTGCTGACTCAGCTTCAGGTTTTGCAGGATCCCTGACCCAGGGCAAGCATCGGGCACGAGGTCTTAGTCAAAACTCGCCCTCGACGATCCAGGGTCAACCTCCATAACCTCGGGCACGAGGGTACGAGGTAACGCCTGTCACGATCAACTTCACCTAACCGCTCCGCTCTCCGTACGGACACTCTCTCCAAAAGGAGGTACCAGCATTTAAAGTCATCATCTTCCTCGTACAGCTGCGGACATCCCCAGCAACAGACAAAACGGCGAGCAGAGATTGCCCATCACCTTTTCTCCGGAAAACCAGGGTGGAGCTGCACACGCCACATAGCTATAAAAATCACTGAACAGTCCTCCCAAAAAGAGGACGGAGATACACAGAGGGATATGCACAATAACAAAAAGAATAGATAGAGAGAAACAGAAAAGGAGCGGGACTTTCTCTCGTCAGGAGGGTCTTTCTTTTGATTGTAACAGTACTCCGGCTGAGGAGCTCCTGGCTTCTTCTTCTTCCTCTTCTCCTTCCTCTTCCTTTTCGACTCTTAAAAAGAAAAAGCATTGTACAGCCTTCAGGGCTATCCCTTTTTCCCATTAGGGAAACTTCTTCGCTGACCGACCGGTGGACGTAGGGGATTCCCTCCCTGAACCTCCTTAAATCTCTGTGTGCTTTTCTGGTTGTTTCGGACTAAATCTTCTCCCTGAACTCTCTTTCTTTGGTGTTTCTTGGGATCCCCACATCCTACGTCAACATCTTCTGGTGCTTTCATTGAGACCTGGAAAGATGGTGGCTAGAACGCGCAAAACCAACTCTGCTGCCCGCAGTACACATGCGGGAGAACCCTCTGTCCGGGCGCCGGACGATGGAGCCTCAACTTCCACTTCCCGGCGACGCGCCGGATCTGCTTCCTCCTCCCGAGGCACCCGTGTTTCAGAGCTCCAGGGGATGCTCGCAAACCTCACCGACATGGTCACCGGCCTCACGGCGCAGCAGGCCGTCATCCTCAGGCAAACTCAGCCGGTCTGTGCGGTACTTCCTCCCCCGCCGGTAGCGGCGGTCCCTGTTCTTTGCCCGCCGGTACCGGCGGCCCCTGCTCCCCCTCCGCCGGCTGCAGCGATCCCAGAGGTGATTCCGCCACCCGTGGTGGTCGAAGTCCCTGCACCGGCACCCCAAGCTGCGCCACTCACCATCCAATCTTCTGGTTCCTCCAAACCACTTACTTAGCCCACCGCTCAAAATGTCGAGAACTTTCTCTGGGCTAACATCGTGTACAGATATGACATACCGATGGTAATCATCACAGATAATGGTACTCCATTTGCCAACCAGAGAATTCATGATTTCTGCGGGGAACACCAGATCAACCTCAAATACGCCTCTGTTTGGCACCCACAAACCAACGGCCAGGCGGAAGCTGCCAACAAAAACATCATGAACATCTTAAAGAAACGCCTGGATGGCGCGAGAGCCCGCTGGCCAGAAGAATTGTCAGGAG
>JAEMOT010002616.1:86569-210142 GCA_019297695.1 Apostasia ramifera | reverse complement strand
TCTCTCTCTCTCTCTCTCTCTCTCTCTCTCTCTCTCTCTCTCTCTCTCTCTCTCTCTCTTCCCCCCTCCCTTCCCTCGTGAATGTGGATCCTCTCCTGATTTCAAATCGGCCATTAATTAGCTCACCACCAGCCGCCCCAAATAGGAAGAATCGATCCGCAGTTCAGAATGGGCATGGATTCACCGGCTTTAATGAGTTGATGTAAGTTTTCCCTCTTCTTCATATGCAGGGTAGAAGAAGCCGATCAGGGGAAATGGTTTGAATCTCTTGGTTTCGCTCAATTAGGGTTTCTTTTTTGTTGCAGCCATGGCGGAAGGGGGTGGGGGGAGTGATGATGGATTTTCATGAATCTTATTCTGTTATATATGGTTCATAAATCCATAGTTGAGACTTTCATCTCACTAGATAGTATTTATAGTGGATTTTATATATAACTAATTTATGAAAATTAAAATTTTAGGGTTAAGGTTTAGGCTTTAGGGTTTAATTTTTAGTGTTAAAATAATTTGTCATAAGATTTAATGTTTTAAATTATAAGTTATAGTTTTAAAATTTAGAATGTGGAGTGTAATGCGATTTGATCAAAAAATAATATAAAATCTGTAATTTTGTAATATTTCAGTGTGATATATATAATATTTCATTTTTTTTGTAGTGAAACACATAATTTTTTGTAATTAAGGTAATCCCCCTAAATATTATTATATGTTAGTGTTAATGTTATTATATTGCTTGAAAACAAACAACAATATTGTATCAGTCAATGCTCGTTCTTGTATTTTTAAGTTTTCAACAATCATGTCATCATTTCTTTACATTCCTTGCATGTTATTGACCTTGTAAAAGATGTTTCCCATTATTGGTTTCAATGCCATCTTATTTGATGATTGTGTCAATTCACCGTTCACTAATGTTGAAATGCAGTGTTGTTTATATGGACATATTGTTATCCTACCTATTTTTTACAGCACCTACCAGTAAGTAAAGGATGGATCCATCAAGCATGGCACCTTTAGAGGATGAGGATTCTGCTATCATGAAAACCATAAAAGCTGCAAGCACGGGTTTCGCTGCTGGAACTATGTGGGGTACAGTTGTTGCCACGTGGTATGATGTGCCTCGTGTTGAGAGGCATGTAGCCCTTCCGGGTTTAATAAGAACTCTAAAGTTGTGTGGTAACTATGGGTTGACCTTTGCTGCCATTGGAGGGATATACATTGGTGTTGAGCAGTTGGTTGAGAAGCAAAGAGCTAAAAGGGATTTTATGAATGGTGCTGTGGGCGCTTTTGTAGCTGGAGCATCTGTTTTTGGTCTCAAAGGTAATCTTGTCATTTAAGTTTTTTGACATTACCAATTTTAGAATGCACAATGTGGTCAAGTTTTTTTCTCATGTATTTAAAATTATCTAAATTTTAATGCATACTAGAACTTATCTTATTAGGTTGCTAGATTGAGCATTCTAGTATATACATGTGAAATAGTGAAAATAACTTGGGATAATTACCTACATGCCACATCATTTCTCTTTATTTATGCGTTAGCCATCCATTCTTAGTTAATTATGCTATGCACACTCAAAACATTATAAAATCTTACATACACACACTTTCACTTGTTTTCATTATAATGAGCAATTATAATTTTTCAATAACCTAAGTATAGTTAGGTTACAAAAAATCTGAACCGTTCATCATATTATTTTAAGGATATTTAAATATATTTTGAGTGAAAATCTTAAAACTTTGATGTTTAGGTTGTCGCAAGGGAATGAGACATTCGCGACGTGAATTGATTTTAGGACAGATCAGCGCTTTAGTGTGATATCGAGGAAGAAAAAAATATGTACTATTGAGGGTAAAAATATAATTTTAATTATTTACTAACGAAATACTTTTTTTCAAATAGATTTTGACTGAGTTTTAACTTAAGTGTGTGTGCATGTAAAATTTTATAATGTTTTGAGTGTGCATAGCGTAATTAACTAAGAATGGATGAGTAATGCATAAATAAAGTGAAATAGTGTGGCATGTAGGTAATTATCCCAAATAACTTTGTACTTGTGAAACATGGAAAATCTTCTTTTAGAGATGCTAACCATGGTAGGTATGTTTAGATTTGACTTTTTCATTTCATTCAAAATCATGAGATTATTACAAAATCTTATGCTTTTCTCTCATGCATATCATGGTCTCCTTATCTATCTAAAAAAAAGAGAAAAAAACACTTATCTCTCGCGATATTCTTATTTCTTTTCACCGTCCTTAACTTTTAGGTGTTATCTGTATAGTTGCCTAAATATTAGATTTAGAGAAAAATTCTATTCCATTTCTATTGATTTGTTTTATCTTTTTACTTATATCTTCTTAAAGCCAAGTTTTTAGAAATTTATTATTGTGCTTTGGTATTAGAAAAACTAAGTAGAAAATGAACCAATAAGATGGCTATGCTGCAAAAAAATTTGGGGGAAGTAGTCACAAGTTATATGAATGTAAAATATTTGAAAGAAATACAAAATTTAGAATAACGCTATTTGGTATGTGTCAAAAAAATGGCTAGTGAACCCAATCCAAACTAGTTTGGGTAATTCTATTTATAATGTCATAATTAATGCTTTAAAGCGATCCTTAATAGTTGTGATAATTCTTTTAATATCACTATTATTAAATCCTAGACTAGTTGTACTTATTAAGATTTTTGTGTTTGTTAACGTTTTATATGGTGATGTTTCAAAGGAGCAACTACATCTAACTTTGTTTTAATTATGTATAGTTAATAGAGTGAGATGTAGTTATCTGTTGAGCACACTATTTGTAGAGCCATTAAAAGTACACATTTTATTTTTTTGTACAATTTTTGTATTTGCATTGCTATATTTTAAATTTATGTAAATTTAAATTGAGGACTAAATCCATATATCTCTATCTCAATTTTGTTTTAGTCAGTCCATCCCAATTTTGTTTTAGTCAGTCCATCCTTGTTTCCATTCAATTTGGACTTCAAATGAGTTAAATTGAATAATTGGTTATATTGTTGGGCCGATTTGAAATTGGCAACTCGAATAGACTGCTTTACAATTTTTTGTCTCCTTGAGAAATTGAGACAATTGATCATTTTGATCAATCGAATTCAAAGTGAAATCTGAACACTGGCCGGTGCTTTTGGGCTTGTCTCGTCTGTGATAGTAGTATGGTCGTATTTATCCATCAAATTCATGTTGAAATTGACTAATAAATTTGATCTCTTTAGTTTCCAACTGTTCGACCACATTGATTAGTCAATTTCAACCTCTTATGTGACCAACAGTTTTGATTGCTTAACCATCAGTTTTTTGCAAATTTAATCATCCTCCGTAATTGAAGTGATGCATTAGGAAAAAGAGAGAGATTTGTTAAACCTAGTTGATGATAATCATTTTGGGTTTATGTACTATTATCTTAAGTGTTTAAGATAGGTTCAAACTTTTGTGAAGATCTTGATGGAAAAACTTAGATGCACCCGGGCTAAGCTAAAAAAAGTCCACTCAAGAAAGAAAGATGAAGTGCCTTGGTTAATTTTTAATTACTTTCATAGGGCAAATCTATAGACATATTTAGTCATGCCAAGGTGGGCATGTCAAATGCTGCCTAGAATACCTTGTGATCCATTCTCACGCCGATAATGATTTTCTGAAAATTTTTAGATTCTTCCAAAGTGTTTTTTGTATAACGGCCACTTTCAACGATTATATTCCTTCAATTGGGATTACTGGAATAGTGATGCTTTTGCTAGTTTCTATATCTACATTATAAATGTTGCCTAGAACCTAAGTGATCTTGGTATCATTTATTCACCTTCTAGAAGTGATTAGTCACATTGATCGGTCACATTCAATCTGGACGGTTAATATAGCCAAAGCTCTTTTTTCAGCAACACATTTTAGGTACTATCCACATTGGTTGGTGAATTTCATCTTGAATAACCTGCCAATGTGACGGCTGGCTTTGTTTGCCAAATACCTTATTTGTTGAGCACTTTTGAAGACTTGAATGGCTTTGGGCATTTGCAATTTTTTTTCAAGTTCTTTGCTCTCTTGCTTGCTGTCTTTTAGCTCTTTATCCTCTACGCAATCTAGTGCTTTACTTGACAAATCTTTTACAGAAGAGTTTAATCCCTTTGAGACTATGATTGTGTTAAGATATGATTCCTTGATAATTTTGATGATAATCTTATGCTAACCCATTATGTTATCCTATATCTCTTCTTCTTCTTCGGATTCTTCTTCAATAATTCTTCTTTTATTAAGGTTCATTGGCAAAATCTTTTACTCTTTGAGTCTTGCATATTTTAAATCGTAATCAAGGGACTAAATATCATTTTTCTTGGCATAACTATGTGGATCAGCAACTACTTGGATTAGATCAATATATTTAAGTTCAGGTCACAATATCTATATTATTTATTAATTGTATCTCATTTGAATCAAGATAATTGATTTGAGTTAAATTTAGATTAAAACTGAAATTAATCTATTGATGTGTATTTAAATTCTCATCTCACTTAGATAATCTATGACAGGTTATGAAACAATTAAACGAACTTTATGATATTTTAAATTTAAAGATTTTTTGAATTTCAATTGTCGAAGAATGTTTTTATTTTTTTAATTTGGATTGTCCATTGTGTTGCCTTTAGTGGTATCAATATTATTTGAAAAGTGTGATTAATTTAAAGAGAGACCAAAGGATATTTTTGAAATTCATATTAATCAGTCAAGATGCTTATTGGATTGGTTCTCCTCGGAACTAGTTTAGAATTGGTCTGATAAGAATCGATTAGGCTTAGAACCGGTTGAACTGGACCAGTTCTGTTTAGTTCCAAGGCACAAAATTGGGTCTGACATGGTTTTGTGCGTGTAAGACTGGGGAACCGGTTTGGAACCGAACTGCTCTCATTGAATCAGAACTAGCTCGATTTATGAAAAAATATATATGGGGATGAGGGTGCATCGTATGTAGCGCTGTCCTACCTCTCTGGCAGCAAGCGCGCTGGCCCTACCCATGTGCCCACTGTAGAGAGAGGGGTAGCGCCACCTTTTTAAAAAATAATTCCTTTTTTATCAACGGTCATTAAACTATTGTTGCTCTAGTAGTGACAGCCTAATGATCATTTTAGGGTTATTTTGGTCTTTTTTCTATGTAAAATTCACTATAAATGTGAGGCCTTATATGTAGTGTAATTTGTCAAATCTTTGATCAAATTTTAGATTACAGTTTTTTTGAAAGTTTCTACAAACAAATTTAGCCTTTTAATGGCTTCCTGGCCTCGATATGTTGTCGGTTCATAGTCAAGACGGCAACAAATTGTAAATCTGGATTATGTTCTAGAACTCGAAGCGCCTTTTCCCTCTCAGTGAGAATTTTGATGAAACTTCAGAACCTGATTTCAATCTCTTTAAAGAATACGATCTTAACCTTGAGGTTAGTGGAGATGTTTGCTCTGGCAATAACTCGTCAACTCAGTCTTCAGGTGTCTCCAATAACGTTCAGTCTGAATGCAGTAAGGTGTTTATATTTTGAATTACAAATTAAACTTAAGAGTAATTCGAAGAGGCCCGAGTAGCTATTTGCAAAATATACAAAAACAATACTTGTACAATCATGGTGGTACTGGCGGTGGAACAGGTACTTTTAAGAAACACTTAGTCAGATTTCATAAGTTTAATGAAAAATCTTTCCAATAAAGGCAAACTAAACACATCTAAATGCACAAAACAGATCTAAGCCCTAGTCATTTAAGAATGATAAGGCACGTGAAGGCTTAGTTTAGTTTGTTGTCCGAATCGAATAATCTTTTATAATATGTGAAAAAGAGGATTTCTTAGAATACATTATTCAGTATTTGTAGCCACAATACCATCATATTTCTAGGCACATATTAAAAAAGGATTGTATGCTAATGTATAAAGCATACAAAAACTCTCTCATTTAACGCCTCACTAACATTTCTTGTTGGGCTAATTTAACTTTTGATATTTGAACTGATATTAACTTTTGATAGTTATTATTTGTTATTAGATTGATGGACTATGAGGAATATAGAAACACATTGTCTTTAAATTTGTTAAATAAAGCTTATACAACTTCTACTATTTTTTCATATTTTCAAAATATTTGTAAAATTTATGGCATAGAAAATAATTTTTTTTCTATTTACTTTAAATAATACTTTAAATAACAATTTTACCGTTAGTTTTTTATAAGAAATTTTAAGATATCGTTTCAGATTCCTTTTTCACATTAAATGTGCATGTCATATCATAAAGCTATGTGTTTTTTGTTTTATTTAATGATAAGCATTTGATTATTGGTAAAATTAAATATATAGTAAAATAGATTCGATTGAATTCTACTGTTAGACGTGAATGAAAACATATTTGTGTAATTGCAAATAAACTTGCATCACATTTTCTTTACCTATTGAAACTAGATGAAATTCCTTTTATCGTCTAATCAAATCGGTTTTAGGGTATGAGGATTTGCTTACTATTTTTTATAATTTGTATACAATTAGTCAAGATCTTCAATTGTGATTTTATGATTAAATTTTTTTGAAAAACATTTTGGAGTTATTATCAATTTTTAAGGAGACTACTGAAAGTTTTTCTGGATGTTATTACTGACTTCACCTACTTTTTACAATATGTTGTTAAATTTTTCAGAATTTTTTGGAGCTTAGATTAAATTCAATGCTTTTTTTAATACTGATTTTGAAGAAAAATTTAAAAAATATCGTGAAAAAGTATTTATTCTATATTCTATCGCTGTTATGCTTGACTTGCTAAAGTAAGCTAGCTATTAAATCTTTTTATGTGAAATATTCTGATTTCTTGGAGAGTGATACTGATGCTGAGAAGGCATCAGTATTTACAACTCTCCAAGATTCTTGTTCTATTTATTATAGTGAACAAGCTGCGAGTAGAAATGTGGGACGTGGCATAAGCCTCTTGGAATGGTGGAAGGGGAGTATCTCATTCTATTTGCTTTAGCTCGTATCGTTCAAGCAACAAAAGCATCAACTGTAGCGTCCAAATCAGCTTTTTTCCGTGATAGGAAGAATAATAGGAGACTGCAAAAGTAGCTTATATGTTGCCACTCCCATGGAGAAACATCAGCCAGGGAGACTTTGGCGTTGGCACTATCGAAGGAAGTAATCTATGGAATGACTATTTTTATGATAACAACTTAGGGGTAGGGTGTTAAAAATATTCCAAACTTGGAACTTGCTCGATTTTTGAGTTAATTTGAAATCAATTCAACGTTTTTAAATCTAATTAAGGTCTTTAGCTCGAAGTTCATTTTGAGTTGATTTCAAGTTGGCCATGGCTCGCTCAAAATATGATTTAAGTTGGCTTGGCTTGAAATTATCTGTATAATGTAAATAATTTAGATATATATGTGTGTGTGTGAAATGTTTCCTAATGTAAGCTAACTTAGTAGTTTAGTGGTAGAATGAAGTATGATAAAAGTTTGTTTTTCCTAAAGTCCAAAGATCAACTCCCTTGTGATACACAATATTTTTATATTTTTTAGCATGTTCAGCCAATGCGAATCATGATTCGAGCCAGCTCAGAGTTGAATCGACTCGAGTTAACTCAAATCAGGTTTGATTTCAATTTTGGATCGATTTCGAGTTGAGTTGAGTTGAGCTCAAAATTTTTTATTTCGAGTTGCATTTGGCTTGCTCGAAATCAGTCTGATAACAACCGTACTTTAGAGCAACATCCCTATTGATGACATCATCGAAGTACAAGCCCCCATCAAAGAAATTGAAGAAGAAGAATGATGCTTAGAGATGGAGGATGGTGGTTCATCTAAGCTTTTTTGACCCCTAACCTTTAGGAGAGTTTCGATAATAGTGGCGTTCGGATGGAGGTCTGCTTCTTTTAAGATGTGATTCGTAACTTAGAAAAGACTAGAAGGTTCTTCGGAAAGATGCTGAGAGCAAGAAGGTTTTTAGGCAAAGACTCATGGCAATTTGGACCATCCAAAGATAAAAGCACCACAATTTGAGGTTTCTTGGTTGTGGGAGAGAAAAGTCTCAGATTGTGCAAAATTAGTTGTAGACTTAGCAAACCTTAGACAAGCTAAAAATTGATATATTTGAGGCTCAGGAGACATGAAGGAAGGCAACAGAATCTTGCCAGAAAAATTTCAATTTGCTGAAAAAGTCTGGGACGCTTGAAAAAGAAATTGAGAAAATGGTCTGCTGAGGTTGAGAGGAGAGTAATAAATTAGGGGCTGAAGCCATTGCCTCATGCAAGATTGGCACTGCATGTAGGACATTAAGACTTGAAGGTATGTAGATGGGTGTGATCTTGTCTAGGATTGCAACTAAGGGGTGCGATCTCCTCCGGGGTTGCAACCAAGGAAGATTTGGTTAAAGGGGAAGGTCTTGTTATGTTGAAAAGGCATTTGACATTCGTGATAAGTAGTTGAGCCCGATGTTTGAAATCTTGGATGTCCTAATGATGACTCCCTCTAGGAAGAGGAAGAACCTTGGTAGATATGGGCTAATGTATTTGCTAGAGTTCTGGATTTAGAACATGTAGTTAGAAGTAGGACAATTATCTGCAAAAAGTGCACTTTATTTCATTTCTTACATTATTTTCAATGCAATATTCAATGTTATTTCACATCTTACGTAATTTATAATTTAAATAACTTTATTTCTCATTATACATATATTTCAAAGCAAGTTTACAAGTTTCATGATATGACCAAAATATTCTCTTTACCGAAGAGGCTCAAAGAACCATCATGCAACATTGTTGCTATTGAGGGAATGCTTGTTATCATTTTACCTAAAGAGTTATGTTGGGCCAAACATTGTGCCAGAAAGCAAGCTTGGTAGAAGCACTTGTGGTGGGGATACAGATCAAGACTGAATCTGACGGCCAAGATGATTTCACATGCTGAATCAAAATTTAAATTTAAACTTATTAAAGCTAATTAGAGGTTTTTATATTGGCTTTATCCAGATTTGATTTGATTTGATTGGGAGTAGATTTGTGCGATTTGAAAACTCGCGATGTTTGGAGCTGATTTTATTTTATTGTAATAGAGTTCGTTTCATATTTTTTTAGATTTATTTAGCATTTTACTTTCAGTATTTAGTATTGCATTTTTAAATTTTATCATAGAATCTCTCTATATAAAGTAGTCACCCAATATTGTATTAGTTGGTTGTTATTGATTAATGACATAATTTCAGAGTTTTCTGAGTGCTTTTATCCGAGTTAAAGGGTCGATATTTCGATAAAGAAAAGAGTAAAGTTAGCTTTTGGTGAGAATCTTCAAATAGCTTAGCTATCTACTCTTATTTAAAAAAAATCTTCTCTTATCTTTTGCTCTCTCTGAATCACTCGATCTACCTCGTTTGACATGCGCCCGCCTTAGACGCTTGTCAGCCTCTGATGAGTGCCCCCTCCGACACTCGCTCACCTTCGGTGTCCGATGCTTGCCTGTTTCCAATACTCACCTGCGCCAGTAACCTGAGCCCACGCAAACCTGTGAGCAACGCCTCTCGTGGAGACATCGTCGCTTTCGAGCCCGTCGAGCTCGCGACACTGTATTTCTACTGCCCTAATTGGTGTAATTTCTTATTGAATTCAACTAATCATTAATTATTCTCAATAAAATTATTTGCTTTGCTCGATTATCTGATTTGGCTTTAATTGTGTGACCACCAATTTAAATTTGAGAGAAAATCACTGCCGTATTTTATTTGCGAGATATTTGTCCTAATTTCTGAACCGTGGATTTGATTTGTTAAAATTAAAACTACCCCAATTTAATTGATAAATCCTTATGTATTATTGATATAATTTAATTCTAATTCTAAAATAGTTTAAATTTGCAGGATTTGTAAATTTTATTTATCATATAATTTATTTAAAAAATATTTTTGTACTTAATTAAAATAATTTGTCAGTTAGTTTTACTGATTATAAATTAAAAATACCATTTGCATTTTCCGTCCTGCATTAACTTGGATTTTTCTAGTTAGGAGATTAACTTGTGAAAATAAGCTGAAAACTTCCCAAGGTTTTCATTCAAGTGGCCCCACATAGGCAAGAGGAATCGTGCATCTTGAAAGGTTAAAAATTGGATTGGTGTTTTCATTAAAAAAAAAAGATTGGATTAGAGTCTTTTGTAATTACTTTCATATGAAGTGCCCTGGTTAATTTTAAGATTGAATTCTAAGCTAAAAAGAGTCCACTCAGGAAAGGAAGATGAAATGCCTTGGTTAATTTTTAATTACTTTCAAAGGGAAAATTTGTAGACATATTTAGTCATGCCAAGGTGGGCATGTCAAATGCTGCCTAGAATACCTTGGGATTCATTCTCACGCCGATAATAATTTTCTGAAAATTATTAGATTATTCCAAAGTGTTTTTTGTGTAACGGCCACTTTCAGCGATTATATTCTTGTAATTGGAAAGACTGGAAGAGTTATGCTTTTGTTGGTTTCTATATCTGCATTATAAATGTTGCCTAAAACCTAAGTGATCTTGGTATCATTTATTCACCTTCTAGAAGTGATTAGTCATATTGATCGGTCACATTCAATCTGGATGGTTAATTCCATCTACTTTCTTTACCTATTGAAAGTAGATGGAATTCCCTTCATCGTCTAATCAAATCGGTTTTAGTGTATGAGAATTTGCTTACTACTTTTTATAATTTGTATACAATTAATCAAGATCTTCAATTGTGTTTTTATGATTAAATTTTTTTTAAAAAAAATTTAGAGTTATTATTAATTTTTGAGGAGACTACTGAAAGAAGCTTATGTAGATGGGTGTGATCTCGTACAAGATTGGCACTGCGTGTAGGACATTGACTTGAAGGTATGTAGATGGGTGTGATCTCGTCTAGGATTGCGACTAAAGGGTGCGATCTCCTCCGGGGTTGCAACTAAGGAAGAATTGGTTAAAGGGGAAGGTCTTGTTATGTTGAAAAGGCATTTGACATTCCTGATGAGTAGTTGAACCCAATGTTTGAAGTCTTGGATGTCCTAATGATGACTCCCTCTAGGAAGAGGAAGAACCTTAGTAGGTATGGGCTATAAAGTATTTGCTATAGTTCTGGATTTTGAACATGTTGTTAGAAGTTGGCAACTGTCTGCAAAAAGTGCATTTTATTTCATTTCTTATATTATTTTCAATGTAATATTCAATGTTATTGCACATGTTACATAATTTATAATTTAAATAACTTTATTTCTCATTATACATATATTTCAAGGCAAGTTTACAAGTCTCATGATATGACCAAAATATTCTCTTTACCGAACAGGCTTAAAGAACCGTCATGCAACATTGTTGCTATTGAGGGAATGCTTGTTATCACTTTACCTAAAGAGTTATGTTGGGCCAAACATTGTGCCAAGAAGCAACCTCATTAGAAGCACTTGTGATGAGGATAAAGATTAGGATTGAATCTTACTGTCATAGCCCGCCACCTTAACCATCTTACACTCGATGGTAGTGAGGTTGTGACCAAAAATTCTTGGCAAGAAAATATCGAGTTCGACGATATCGAAATTGAGCATATAATAAAACATATATTACAGATAACATTACCTAGCAAACATCGTACACAAAGTTTATTACAATTTAAAAATAACAGAAAATAAGTGGCAGCTCAAGCCTCGCCAATCCCCTTGCCCTTGTCCCGTGTTTGATCTTGTGGAAGTGTACCTGCCAAAAAGCATCAGTCTCAAAGTACTGAGTAGACAATGCTCATACTACTAAAAAAAAAATTTCATCAAAACACAATATCAGTAGATTAACTCAACAGATTCAATATCAATATTCGATCACGATGTTAAGAAATCACTTTAACATTGATTACCTTAACGTCGTGTGAAAGTGCAAAATTCATATCAACACCCCTTAACAGGGTTCATTATACCACGCAAGTAAATTCCATAATATCATTTACGATGTTATAAAAATATGAAACTACAGACACGTTTGCACAAACACTGTAGACAAACCTCGGCCACGATACGTGCACCGACAATCCTCAACTGTCGTACATCGGACCGTCAAACCACAATTAGTCAAACATCGTTTCTCCATAACTTCGTGTTATCAGTTTTACCCATAACATCGGTACACTTACAATATTCGTGTTTTCGTGATAGTAGTACTTAACATGTCAGTTCCACCAAACATCGGGGACGGCGATTATCCCACCAAACATCGGGGACGGCGATTATCCCACCAAACATCGGGGACGACGATTATCCCACCAAACATCGGGGACGACGATTATCCCACCAAACATCGGGGACGGCGATTGCTCAACCGGTTCTGATTTCTCGGTGTATTGCCTTTCTGCCTAAACTCACTGGAGTGGTCCTCAGCGACCACCCATAGTACCACATATTCCAGCTTACTGCCATTACTACCTTAAGCTATAGACTGGTCTTACGTCATCATTTTTGCCAATGCTACCCTCAGCGGTAGACTGGACTTACAGCATTATCTTTACCAATACTACCTTTAGCGGTAGACTGGACTTACAACATTATCTTTGTCAATATTACCCTCAGTGGTAGATTGGATTTACAGCATCAACATCACCACTTTCCAGTTTGGGCAGACACCTATAATACGAGAAATCGAAAACCACATTTTCTCCCCCTTTCTTTCACAGCTCATTTCTTTAACATAAGTCCTCTAGAATTGATTTTCAAGTTACTCTCCGCAACGTTATGTTACTCAGTTAACAAGAAGGTAACAGAGCAATCACAGAATTTCTTCACATAAATATTCAGTTATAAATCAGGAATTTCATGCACACTTCTTTAAAGAAAAACATGCATACTTTAAAGTAAAAGATTCATAGCTCTATATCTTTTATATTTATATGTATGATATCTGCCTACCTTGCGTCTGTCATTTCCAAGGAAATAAATGAATATTAGCTTGAAATCTCCCCTACTTCAAGTTCGTCCTGTCCACTGGGCTATTTCTCCATTTTTCAGGGAACCAGAATCACAGAAAGAATTAATGACAGAGAAAAGGACAGAATCAAAGAATATATATATAATATTCTCTTGCATATTTTCATGCAACTCAACATTTGGCACGATTAAGAGCTATGATATTCTCTTGCATGTTTTCATGCAACTCAACACTTGGCACGATTAAGAGCTAGCTCACACCAACTCTTTAGGATTTGCCTACCAACAACATACTATCCCAACACCTGACTTCAGGATTAGCTATACATGTGACACCAAAAATCCACACTACATGACATTGTTCACGGGATTCCAAGTTCATCGTTCACGACGTTATGCCTAACTCATACCTTCCAGGTAGTATCCAAATAATCACATTCACCTTATAACTAAAATATAAAGAACAGAGATACCTGGATGTTACAATTCTTCCCTTCTTAGAAGAATTTTGTCCCTGAAATTTGTTACAAGATTAGGAAAAGACTTCTTCATTTGCTCCTCAGGTTCCCAGGTTGCCTACCGCTCAGTCTGATTGTTTCACAATACTTTGACCATTGGGACCACCTTATTCCTGAGGCGCTCAACATCTTTGGCTAAAATTCGGACTGACTTCTATTTGTAGCTCAGATTTTGTGCGACACTAATTTCTTTTGGCTTATGCTTGATAATATGGGAGGGGTCAGATATATACTTTCGAAGCGAAGAAACATGGAAAACGTCATGGATTCCTTCCAAATAAGAAGATAATGTGATTCGATACGCTACAGCTCCAACCTTTTTTTACAACCGAGAAAGGACCGATATATCGAGGTTTAAGCTTACCTGCTCTACCGAATCTAGCAATACCTTTCATTGGACTTACTTTAAGGAAAACCATGTCTCCCTCTTTGAATTCCACATTCTTGTGTCAAATATCATAATAGCTTTTCTGTCGGCTTTGAGCTGTGTGCAGCCTTTCACGAATCACCTTTATTTTCTCTGTTGTTTCCTCCACCAGTTGAGGGCCTAATGTCGTTCGATCCCCTTTTTCATACCAGTATAGTGGTGTTTGACATCTTCCATATAGAGCTTCATCATGCCGATGCTGGCCTGTTATAGGCAAATTCTACAAGTGGAAGATGAGCTTCCCAGCCATCGCCGAAATCCAGAACAGACAATCTCAACAAGTCTTCCATTGTTCCAATAGTCCTCTCCGTCTGACCATCTGATTGGGGGTGAAAAGCTGTACTGAATTTCAGCTTTGTACCAAAAGCTTGGTGTAACTTCCTCCAAAAATGAGAAGTGAACTTCGGATCCCGATCTGAGATGATAGAGGTTGGTACACCATGAAGTCTCACAATCTCATTTATGTATACTTTGGCAAGCTTATCAGCAGAATTTGTCTTCCTCACAGGTAAGAAATGTTCTATTTTGGTTAATCTATCCACGATTACCCAGATAGCATCATTTTCTCGCTGCGATCTTGTCAGTCCAATAATAAAATCCATAGCTACCTCTTCCCACTTCCACATTGGAACAGGTAACGGTTGAAGTAATCCACCAGGCCGCTGATGCTCTCTTTTTACTTGATGGCACGTCAGGCATCGATTTACAGTTTTATAAATATTTTTTTTATTCCAGGCCACCAGAACCTCTTTTTGAGATCAAAATACATCTTCTTTACGCCTGGATGAATAGTATAACAGGAACCATGAGCTTCTTGCAGTAACAGTTGCCTTAACCCGTCAATATCTGGGAGATAGAGTCTATCAAAAAACCGTAACAAGCCATCCTCTTTCAGCTTAAAATCTGCTTGATCTATCCACGATTACCCAGATAGCATCATTTTCTCACTGCGATCTTGTCAGTCCAATAATAAAATTCATAGCTACCTCTTCCCACTTCCACATTGGAACAGGTAACGGTTGAAGTAATCCACCAGGCCGCTGATGCTCGCTTTTTACCTGATGGCACGTCAGGCATCGATTTACAGTTTTATAAATATTTTTCTTCATTCCAGGCCACCAGAACCTCTTTTTGAGATCAAAATATATCTTGTTTACGCCTGGATGAATAGTATAACGGGAACCATGAGCTTCTTGCAATAACAGTTGCCTTAACCCGTCAACATCTGGAAGATAGAGTCTATCAAGAAACCGTAACAAGCCATCCTCTTTTAGCTTAAAATCTGCTTGATAGCCTGAACTTAACTTTTCAATGATGTTCTGTAGTTGAACATCCTTTCCTTGCCCTGTTTTAACTTGTTACAGCCAATCCGGCTTCACCACCATTTGAGACAATAGCAACGAATTCTTTTGGACCACACATGCTGAAGTCAATTTTTCTAGTTCGAAGGTAAGTTGTTGGTCAGCATCATTCAGAGTCATCATGTTCAGGTTAGCTCTCCTGCTCAAAGCATCGGCCACGATGTTTGCTCGCCCAGGATGATACATAATCTCCAGGTCATAATCTTTGATCAACTCCAACCAACGTTGTCGTCTCAGATTTAATTCCTTCTGTGTGATGATATACCTTAAGCTTTGGTGGTCACTAAATACTTCACACTTAACCCCATATAGATAATGTCGTCATATTTTCAAGGCAAAAACAATTGTTGCCAACTCCAAATCATGAATTGGATAGTTCTTTTCGTGTGGTCGCAGTTGATGTGAAGTGTAAGCTATCACATGACCACGCTGCATAAGAACACACCCAAGTCCTTGGAGTAAAGCGTCACTGTAAACTTGAAAGCCTTCATTCCCTTCAGGTAATGCCAACACCGGAGCAGAGACCAAACAGTCTTTTAACTTCTGAAAACTAGCTTCGCAGTCAGCATTTCACTCGAATTTCACCACTTTCTGCGTGAGCCTAGTTAGTAGTAAAGCTATCTGAGAGAAGCCTTTTATAAATTTACGGTAGTAGCCAGCTAATCCCAGAAAACTTTTAACGTCGGACACGCTATTTGGTCTAGGCCAGTCCTTTGTAGCAGATATTTTCTGAGGATCAACGGACACACCTGCACCACTGATAACATGCCCCAGGAAAATAACATTTGACAACCAAAAGTCACACTTTGAAAATTTAGCGTATAGTTGATGTTCTTGTAGTTCTTGCAGAACCAGTTGCAAATGTGTAATACAGCTTGGGCATTAGTTAACCCAAATGACATTATTAGGTACTCATAGTGACCATACCTGGTTCTGAAAGTCGTTTTAGAAATGTCATCCTGCCTTACCTTTAACAGGTAATACCTAGACCGCAGATCGATCTTTGAAAATACGGTAGCACCTTGCAATTGATCAAATAAATCATCAATCCGAGGTGGAGGACATTATTTTTAATAGTTACCCTATTAAGATCTCTGTAGTCAATGCACATTCTCAGGCTCCCATTTTTCTTCTTCACAAACAGTACAGGTGCCCCTCACGGCGATACACTGAGACGGATATAGGCTCTGTTCCTGGTACAAGATCAATCACAAACTCTACATCTCTATCAGGGGGTAAGCCTGACAATTCTTCTGGAATGACATCAGGGTAATTACACACCACAGGTACATCCTTTAATTCAACTTCATTAGTTTTAGCATTCAGCGCCATGACAAGGTAAGCCCAACACCCCTTCCTAACCATACGACGTGCTTGCAGCGCTCACCAACGAGACTTTCTTTCCGTGCCCATAATAAATTAGATCTGGCGTTCCAGGGATGCAAATTTTAACTTTCTTTTCTCCGCAATCGATTACAACTTGATTAGCAAATAACCAATGCATTCCCAAGATAACATCGAACTCGATGATTGATACCACTATCAATTCGGAATTGATGTTACGACCTTTGATTTTAATGGGTACTTTCACATACGTTTCTACCCCGTTAGTTGTACCAGTTGGTAAGATAACGTTTAATATTTCATTGAGTGGATACATCACCAAGGATAACTTTTCAACCACATTCTCAAAAATAAAGGAACGTGATGCTCCAGAATCAAAGATAATAACAACCGATAAATCATATATTTGTATAGTACCTGTGATAACACCTGAGGACTCTTGAGCCTCCTGTTGGTTCAAAGCATAGATTCGTGATTGTGCGCTTCGTTCTCCAGCTTGAACTCCGGAACCTCGTCCACGTCCAGTAGAGGTAGGTACTCCTCGTCCGCGACCTTTGACAGAGGCTGACGCCACCGAAGTTAGCGCCGAAACTTCAGAGACTAGCAGTACTTTTGGGGCAATTCCTGGCGATGTGACCAACTTCCCCACATCTGAAGCATGTCTTTCCTTCAGAGAAACATCTTCCCCCATGCCTCTTACCACAAAGATGGCACTCGGGTCTTTCAAAACTGCTGTCACCTTTGTTGTTCCTCTTCTTACTATAGTTGGATTTCTTTGCCACTGGCCCTGAAGCAGTTCCAGAAGCCATACCCTTACGCTTCCCAGCAGCCTCCCTTCGAGTCCGGGTTGCCTGCTGGTCTTGCTCAGTTACTACCGCAGCTTCAACCAAAGCTTCGTACGCCGTATGTTACAGAGGTACTACAGTCGCACAAATAGAATCACGAAGTCCCTGACGGAACAGCCTGCACCTATCCGTCTCAGAGGTTACAAGTTGTGGAGCATATTTAGCTAAGGCGGCGAACTTAGCTTCATACTCCATCACCAACATATCCCCCTGCACTAATCTGAGCAACTCACTAACCATCTTGTCCCTGGCAGAAGAAGGGACATACTTGCTCCGGAAAGCTTGCAAAAATTTCTCCCAAGTGATGACCTCAATTGCTCTTCCGCCCAAGCGAATCCGTCGATAATTGATCCACCAGTCGTCGGCTGCGACATCCAAAATTGAAGCAGCCAAAGAGGCCTTTCTATTTTCCGGGCAGCGAATGCTTTCAAAAATCTTCTCTACCTTACTGATCCAGTGCTCCGCAACGGTGGGGTCTACGATACCCTTGTAACGCGAAGGACGACTCTTTAGGAAGAGCTCAACAACCTGATCAATACGTGGCTCTTCTAGCTCCTGCGTTCTCTGTGGCGGTGGCACTGGCGCTGCAGGAACCTGCATATTATACAACCAGTAAACATGGTCTGTGAGAGCATTGAGTGCTCGGATCATCTGCTCGTTCGCATCCAACTGCTGGCCTTGAAGAGGAATTTGTCCTCGACCACTAGAGCTACCCGCATCTTCAGGCCGATTTTGAGGTGTGGCCTGCCTTTGTTCACCAGAGTCGCTACTCCCAGACTGGTTCCCAAACGGCAATCTTGCGCAAAAATATTGTCAAATACAAAAAAACAAATATTGGCAGGGACTTTTGTGTGTGTAACCCACCCTTTTCTACCTCAGATTTGCCTCACCATTGAACAGGTGGGGAATTTGGCTCTGATACCACTCTGTCACAACCCGCCATCTTAACTATCTTACACTCGATGGTAGTAGGCGTGTGACCAAAAATTCTTGGCAAGGAAACATCGAGCTCGACGATATCAAAATTGAGCATATAATAAAACATCTATTACAAATCACATTATCTGCTCACTCAGCAAATATCATACACAAAGTTTATTGCAATTTATAAACAACAGGAAATAAATGGCAGCTCAAGCCTCTCTAATCCCTTTGCCCTTGTCCCGTGTATAATCGTGTGGAAGAGCACTTGCCAAAAAGGCATCAGTCTCAAAGTACTGAGTAGACAAACCTCATACTACTAAAAAAAAATTTCATCAGAACACAATATCAGTAGATTAACTCAACAAATTCAATATCAATTTTCGATCACGATGTTAGAAAACCTCTCTAACATTGATTACCTTAACGTCATGTGAAAGTACAAAGTTCATATCAACACCCCTTAACAGGGTTCATTAAACCATGCAAGTAAATTTCATAATATCATTTACGATGTTATAAAAATATGAAATCACTGACACGATGTTTGCACAAACATTGTACACAAACCTTGGCCACGATATATGCACCAACACATTCGTGTTTTCGTAATAGTACTACTCAACTTATCGGCCCAACCAAACATCGGGGACGACGATTATCTCACCAAACATCGGGGATGACGATTATCCCACCAAACATCGGGGACGACGATTATCCCACCAAACATCGGGGACGGCGATTATCCCACCAAACATCGGGGACGACGATTGCTCAACCGGTTCTGATTTCTCGGTGTATTGCCTTTCTGCCCAAACTCATTGGAGTGGTCCTCAGCGACCACCCATAGTACCACATATTCCAGTTCACTGCCATTACTACCCTAAGCTATAGACTGGTCTTACGTCATCATCTTTGCCAATACTACCCTCAGCGGTAGACTGGACTTACAGCATTATCTTTACCAATACTACCTTTAGCAGTAAACTGGACTTATAGCATTATCTTTGTCAATATTACCCTCAGTGGTAGATTGGATTTACAACATCAACATCACCACTTTCCAGTTTGGGCAGACACCTATAATACGAGAAATCGAAAACCACCTTTTCTCCCCCTTTCTTTCACAGCTCATTTCTTTAACATAAGTCCTCTAGACTTGGCTTTCAAGTTACTCTCCGCAACGTTATGTTACTCAGTTAACAAGAAGGTAACAGAGCGATCACAGAATTTCTTTACATAAATATTCAGTTATAAATCAGGAATTTCATGTACACTTCTTTAAAGAAAAACATGCATACCTTAAAGTAAAGATTCATAGCTCTATGTCTTTTATATTTATATGTATGAGATTTGCCTACCTTGCGTTTGTCATTTGCAAGGAAATAAATGAATATTAGCTTGGAATCTCCCCTATTTCAATTTTGTTTTGTCCGCTGGGCTATTTCTCTAATTTTCAGGGAACCAGAATCGCAGAAAGAGTTAATGAGAGAGAAAAGGACAGATGATATTCTCTTGCATGTTTTCATGCAACTCAACACTTGGCACGATCAAGAACTATGATATTCTCTTATATGTTTTCATGTAACTCAACACTTAGAACGATTAAGATCTAGCTTACACCACCTCTTTAGGACTTGCCCACCAACAACTTACTATTTCAATACCTGACTTCAGGATTAGCTATATACGTGGCACCAGAAATTCACACTATATAACATCGTTCACGAGGTTTCACGTTCATCGTTCACGACGTTATGCTTGACTCATACCTTCCAAGTAGTGTCCAAACAATCACATTCACCTTAAAATCAGAATATAAAGAACAGAGATACCTGAACGTTACACTTACGGCCATGATGATTTCACGTGCTGAATCAAAATTTAAATTTAAATTTATTAAAGCTAATTGGAGGTTTTCATATTGGCTTTATCTAGATTTGATTTGATTTGATTGAGAGTAGATTTGGGAGATTTGAAAACTCACGATGTTTGGAGTTGATTTTATTTTATTGTAATAGAGTTTGTTTTATATTTATTTAGCATTTTATTTTCAGCATTTAGTATTACATTTTTAAATTTTGTTATAGGATCTCTCTGTATAAAATAGTTGCCCAACATTGTATTAGTTGGTTGTTGTTTATTAATGAAATAAGTTCAGAGTTTTCTCAGTGCCTAAATCCGTGCCTAAATCCGAGTTAAAGGGTTGATGTTCTGGTAAAGGAAAGAGTAAGGTCAGCTTTTGGTGAGAATTTTTAAATAGCTTAGTTATTCACTCTTATTTAAAAAAAAATCTTCTTTCATCTTTTGCTCTCTCTAAATCAGTGGACCTGCCTCAGATGCTTGTCAGCCTCTGACAAGTGCCCCCTTCCGACACTCGCTTGCCTTCGGCCTTGGTGTTTTCAGGGTTTTCATTCAGGTGACCCCACATAGGCAAGAGAAATAGTTCATCTTTAACGGTAAAGATTGCATTGGTGTTTTCATTAAAAAAAAGATTGGACTGGGGTTTTCTGTAATATTGTCCAACCTAATCAAACATTATGGATGAAAGGAATTGGTTAAAACCTATTCTAAGTGGAAATAAATGCCTTAATGTAAGATCCACATGTAATTTTGTTAGTATGATTGGACAATCTTGAGCAAGAATTTGACTTATAACTGCATGGTAGAACCTCTCGGGACAATTTGTGTGACGTCCCTCTTTCGAAATACTATGACAATAACTTAATTCGTAGGGGAAATTATACATAGAATCAATTAACTTTAGCAACACGGAACAATTTAGTATATGCAGCAGAAGCAATATAATTTAAATAATAAATTGAACTACAGGAGACATGTTAAACACACGTTTGCTTATTTACAGGTCATATTATCATTTTAATTCATACACTTGATTTTATATAATAAGAAAAAGGTCAAATTGAAATATAAATCTCCCCTGATTCAGTGCTCGTAGGCCCCTTGTGTGTCTCTTTCTTTGCCAGTACCTGCTAATAAAGGCATTAGTCCACCGATCCCAGGACTGAGTAGGCAATAAGTACTAACTTGTTAAATAAAAATCATTTACAAGCAGACATACATATTTCTTTCTTAACAGCATCAATATCATATAATCATAGCAATTAACAATTATAATTTAAATGCTCATGTCACATAAACATGCAATAATAATACACTGAAAATCCTTTTTATTCTTCATACATTTTTATCTTTTGGGCCCTGGTTTCTTGGATTATGCCTTAACTACCTCTTTTCACCATCATATATACATAGTATCCTTGACAAACCGTATAACCCGCAAATGGAGGAGTGCCACATAGACAATCATCCTCAAATTTAATAGGTTGTTTACACATCTTGGCAACCATTCCCGAATTTGGTAGGTTACCATATCATATAGCTCGAACATAGGCAGCGACATAAATACGACAAGAAATTCTTTTTAATTCATTGTCAAACTTTAAAATATCATTTTAATTTCATTTAGTTGTTCTAAGTCCACAAATCAAATTTTACCTTTAAACTTGGTAAACAACTCAATAATATATTAAATACACATTATTATGTTTTTTATCATACTTGTAATTTTATTTTAGCATAATGAAATATAAATCACATGTTCTGTTTTATAGATTTTCGATCATGCAGCTTGATCAGAAATCATGCATATAATGACATATTATGAAAAATAATAATTTCAGTAACATAAATTTAATTGTAGAATAAGCATCTGGCCAAAAATGCCTCATATCGCATAAAATTACATAAATCAAATTAATTAATTAATTTAAAGATTTAATTTAAGAAACAATTTAGAATTCTTGCCTACCTCTTATACGTTATATTGATAACTCGATGAAAAGTAAAGAAATATGTGGAGAGATTCGGACGAACTCCTTTTCCTCTTCTTCTTCTCCTCTTTCTTCTTCTTCCTCTCCTTTTCTTCTTCTTCTTTTCTGCTTCCTTCTGCTACCACTGCTGCTTTTATTGGCCCAGTAGAAGCTCTGGGGGGGCGGAACCGAGAGCGAGCAGAAAAGGGGCATGGAAAAACCAAGAGAGAAAAAGAGAAAAATTTCTTTTTTTTTATCTCATGGCACTCAAGTGGCATGCGGAGAAAGGACAGGGAAAGGCGGTGCCAGCTCCATGCTTATCCCGTTTAATGGGAAAATTGTAATTTGGTCCCTCAGTTTTCATTCTCTTTTAATAGATCCAAAATTTTTACACTTAGATTCAAATTTATTTCTTTTGGGTCCAGATCAGCTTTTTTTTTTGGAACTCCAAATCATCATTCTTGGATGTCACAATTTGGGTAAGAAAGCGGCATAGTGTCAGAAAATCGGCCACATTATTTATATTACGTTGTACAAGTGTTATCATGCAAAAACAAAATGAAAGCAAACATTCACTATATGCTTAAGAACAAGATCCTTTTGGGGATTGGCATTCCAACTTGTCGTTACACGTGGTGATGCTTGTTTTTGTTGTAGTATTTGTGGCCTCTTGATCTCCAAGTGCCTTCTAATGGTAACACAAGAGCCCTCTTTGATGTTTTTTGGTGTTGTACATGACTCCCTTCAGTGTGTTCTTTAATCTCCCCATCAATATTGTTATTGTTTTCCCTCAACTTGTAGGTAGAAGTCTTGTTGAGCAAGGTTTAATTTGCTTTGGGTGCTTTTATATTGGTCCACCCTATTTTGAATAAATTGTATCTCCATAGAGCCCTCCTCAAGCCAAATGCCTTAGTTCAGGCTACCTAACTAGCAATAGCCTTCATTCCTTCGAGTACTGCCCATTTTTCAACTGGGGGCACAACATTCGTAAAGATCCTTTTTGCCTCCACCTCGAATGAAGCGGCAAGGTGTCCCCTAATGATGAACTCAGCTCCAGTTGCACCACGGCACTAAATCATTAAAATTAACTTTAATCCATTCGGGATGCAGTTAGTGCTACTCATGAACCTAGCCGCATTCGTAGCCAAAAACTTTCTCTATGAATATTCACTCTACTTTCATCCCATAACAAAATAATACCTCCAGAATAACTTTGCATAGGGATAGCTACAAAACTTCTTTGTCAAGTTTCAAAAAACGTCGCCATCATTCAATAAGCTTACCAATAAATTGTCTATTTACATTAGCTTGGTGTGTCTGCAAAAGAAAAACCATACCAGGCAAGTTTTCTTTAACTATGTTATGGAGGTAGTTACGTGAAGTCTTCATTTCATTCCCGCCCCTTTGCAATTCCTAAACCCTATTTTATTCATGAGAAGGAGAAGCACATCCCTTAATCATTAGCCTTGGGCTGCCCTCTCTATCATCTCTTCTTCTCTTGTGAGCGAATACTTCAGTCAGGTCTTCAACTTCTTCAACAAGCACCGTTTCCTGATTCTCAGTTGTAGGCTTGGATTTGGTCCTCTTCTTCTTTTTCTTGGGCTCAGGTTTATTTTTAGGAAGGTCATGAAGAGTGAATTCCTTTCCGTCCCTCCCTACTGATTTCAGCTCTCCGTTTCCTAATATCAGTAATTCTGCTTTGAATCTGCATCTCTGCTGGCTGAGAATACCACTTCCTTATCTTTCTTGGGTTCTGTAGATGGTTTTCCATATGTTATTTGGCTCAAATGGTCGCTGGATGGATTACTCATCTCCCCTTGAACCAACCCCTGCATGCTGATTCCAGAACTGCCGGCTGTGGCAACTTCTTTTAAATTCTGCTTCATTTTTGCTGTTTTTCTTGCGGAAAACACAACTTCCCCATCTCTGTTGGGTTGTGTAGTTAGTTTTTTATATATGGTCCGCCTCAATTGGTTGCTGAACAGATTAGTTGTGAGCCTCTGAATTGACTACTGTGCATGGCTCCCAGAACTGCCAGCTGCAGCGTTTGGCTACATTCCAGCCTGCAAAATCTGCTCTTTTTTGCTTTATTTGCCACACGGTAGCAATATTAGGATGCAGAGAATTGATCGGATCTTGACACTTTTCGCATTGCTGCTGGTTTCCACCCTTTTGAAGCATGCCAACCTTTTTTTCCCTGCTGTAACTTCAGAGGTAGAGGCCAGCTGTTCTCTGGTTGGGCCTTCCAGCTCATTGCTTTTTCTTCTTTCTTGATACCAGCATTCACGGGCCAATGACCCCTGTCCTACCTTCGTCGTTTGTATTGACTTGAGGGCCCTGCGAAGCTACATGTTCATGCACATTGCTAGAATGCATATCCTGTTGACCGACAGCATTTTCTTTCCTTTCTCTACCAGTGTCACCATCACCTTTGTTGGGTTGCATCTGCTAGTGGCTTCCATTCACTTGCTTTCCTTTGTTAGGATGCTCGAAACATTGGATGATAGACCATCATACTCAGAAAACTGATAGAATTTCTCATCGATCCATGCAACCACACTCCAGGATTCAATCGAAAAACTAATCTCTTTGAATTTCAAGAAAAACTAATCTTCTTGAATTTCAAGAAAAACTAATCTTTTTGGATTTGTACCTATGATTCCTAACTATTGAGAGCAAATTTTAACGTCGTCATCATTAATCGTGACAAAATTTGGGTGATAAAGGGGTTTTTTAATTGTTGACTACTGATCATTTGTGTAATATTGTGAGTGATGCACATGTAATTATGTAGATCTTGCTGTGCTTTTATTTTTTACTAGAATCAGGACCTATACCTTAGGCATGATTTAAGGCTTATGTTCTTTTTTGCTGCATAATCCTAATGTTGTAATATCACAGATTAATATTGAGACGTGATAACTTTTAGTAGCAACCTAATTGCAGTGATTGAAAACGTGTTGGTTTTCTTTCAATAGATGCGAAGATCCACATATATCTGTGTAAAAGAACTCAACTATAGGCCGAAATAGCTGTATGTATAAGAACCACAGACCGATTGACCCAAATAAATGTATGTATAAGTTTCTGTAATAGTGCATTTGCATTTATCTATATACTTCTGTTGGATATTGCCCCAGCCTACGTATAAAATTGATGTAGGAGTTCCGAGCCTCATGTCTTGTTAGGAAAATATCAAAACACCGTGGAAAATGAAATTGTTTCTCAATGTTTGATGTGGATTTTTGAAATCTGCAGGACGGAGCATTAAATCAGCTATTTCTTCCGGCTCTGCTCTTGCTGTGACTTCAGCTGTCCTTGACATTGGTGGTCGGACTACAAGAATTGATGTTGGAAAAGAATACCAGCACTACACCATTGAGAAGAAGCCATCTCCCTCTACTAGTTGACTGGTTCATGAAGGCATGTCGACACAGAAACTACTGTTATCTCCATCTTGCTACTTACTGTATGGTTAAGTCATGGTGGTTCGATTTCTGATGGTTGCTGTGAGAGACTTTGTTGTCTCATTTTGCTGCTTTGGTAAAGTTTTGCTAGATTTCATTGCAATAATATGCAACTTCTTGGCACTGACCCTGACAATGGCTCGTTTATTTTGAAATTGCACATTTAAGGCTATCTGGATTTCTTTTATGTTAAATATTTGAAGGTGACATGGCATTGTTATTCTTTTACGTTTTTTAGTTATTCAATTAAGTTGAATATGAGACACAAATGTGTCTCAAAATATCTTTTTTTAATTGTTTTGGTTAGATTAGTTGATGTTTGAACAAGTCATTTCCTAAAAGCAGCTGCGAAAAACAGGCTCTTAATTTACAGAATTGGAAGAGGAACATGTTAAGGCAGTTAGGGAGCGGGGTGGTGAAGGAGCTAGCTCAAGTTTAGCAGCATCTTTGAATAGAAAAATAATTCTGAAACTGAATCCGTTCAAAAATTATTTTCATCCACCTCTTGTCTGTTAGAGAATCAATTTTAGAGGTCTGGAATATGACAATTTAGCCTTCGGCAGACAAGGAAGTCTCCATTCAAAAAACAAAATGTAGTGAAGTCATTTGTATGTTATATTCAAATTTTAGTTTCAATGATTGTAAAACTTTTATTCTTTTGTTTTATATTTTACTTCAACGTGACATGCTTTGTTGCTCAAGGCCTATATTTACTAGTCTGTGTAATGTGAAATATAGTGAGTATTTCTGGTGTATATATGTTTGCCCTTAATTATATACATCTGTATTTAAACATGTGTATGTATGAAAATTCATACTCATGTATACAGTTCTATCTATGTACTTGTGTATTTTCGTAGAAATTCATGTGAACATGCATACAGATGTATTCATGTATGTTCTTGTATATTCGTGTTAAGTATTTATGTATATGTGTCTGTATTTGACGATATATTTGTGTTTACCTATTTATTTATGTGTTTTCTTGTATATTTATTTATTTAGATTTGTGCTTATATGCATCTTTTTTTGTGTGTATTCATGCTTGTACGCTCATATATTCATCAGAAACTGCATTTCAATGTTGGCCTATGAAAATGCAAGCTATCTAGCACACAATAAAACTGTATTCGTATATGAATTTGTTCTTTTATATACTAAAACAATATTTTTTTACGTTCCTATACTAATTTGCTCTTTTGTGTTGGTATGCAACAATAATTAACATATATAATGATGTATTCCTACATGATTTTACATTTTTGCATACAAAAATAGTATTTCCATATTGTACGAAAATATCCTTTTCCGTTATCCTAAAACAAGCAAAATATTCAGGGTAACAGAGAACTTTTGAAGATTTGTTGAGAATCCCATTGATGGTGTCACGTGCTTTTTGTGGCTTTTTCTAAATATTATACTATCATTGACAAAGAAAAAGTGACTGATATTTGGAGCTTGTTTGGCACATGCGATGCCTTTAAGATTATTATCACTTCCTTGGATATTCCCCATGCACTCTCACATGAAGTTTACTTGCGTTTTCCCTCCTTCACAACGAAAAATAAGAAATAGCTTTTTAACAAGGTTTGCCCTTAGTTGCAGGGGCATGGCTGCGGCGGATGCCCACGTCTAGGTGAGCAGCTGCGGGGTTGGATGAGCAACCGCGGATGCCTATTACGATCAAGTGGAAGGGAGCTTGGTGCGATGGGTAGGGTCGTTTGATCAAAAGTAGAAGAGTGGAAGCCCTACATTTGCTCTGATACCATGTTAGAAAAGAAAAATAATTTTTTTTTTTCATTATCATAATCCTCCTACTATACATAGACAGATACAACATAAAAAATAAAGAAAAATTACAACAAGGACTTTAAATTTAATGGATGTCTAACACCATTGATCATGTCTTTTTCTTCTTCAAAAGCTTCTCTCTTAGACTATGCATTTTGGTATTATGAAAGGTGTCATATATAGATTCTTGAACTAAATTTTTACTAGTCTTGAAATTTTGTAAGCATTGCTAGTTAATGAGTAACCGATTAGCATTCGCTTCACTAATCAAGGACCTGGCATATGATGTGCATAATGAACATGATTAGTTTTCCTTCTGATTTTATAGTCTCTAGTTTTCTTCGAGTTATCAAGCTTTTGTTTTTTAGAATTGTGTTTTTTTTTAATAAACTTGCAATCTTTTTGAAGATATTCTAAATTATCCTCTAATGCTAGTCATGCGTATGGTAAGTCGTGTGCGACGCACGATGAGTTATCTTTTTTTTCTTCTTAGTTGAGCCGATCCCCTTGGTAACTATTGACGTGGGAAGTAGGGGGTTCCAAGAGAGAGAGAGTCCTGAGAGATAGCAGTACACAGAGAGGTAAGCTTGACGATTAAGGCTTAAATGAGAGTAATACGCATCCGGAACAGCACACAGGGATTTAAGGTGGTTCAGGGAGGAAATCATCTTTGTCCACCGAGCGATCAGCGAAAGATGATTTCACTAGAAAAAGAAAGGTGATGGTTGAAACGATCAGTACAATAAATTAAAAGAAAAGAGAGCTTCCTTATCCTGAGCTCTTAGTACAAGGGTGATAGAAAAGAGATCCTGCCATTCCAAAAAAGCCCCCTTCTTGAAGCCTGTTCGAGGACATTTATAGGCAGGAGATAGTGGAGCTCAGTTCAAGTTTTTCGGAAGAGGGTGGAATATTCAATTGCTGAGTCCACATTGGTGGTTCCACAGCTGTCGGTCACCAGAGGAGTCGGAAGTAGTGGAAGGAGAGCTTAACTTCTTGATCTTGGAATTTCGTCTAGGGGTCCGTGATGGCTGGAGCATGCGGGCCCTTGGTTTGCATGACTGGAAGAAATATGTTGCATTGCGGTCGTGGCATGCCGACAGCGACAGGTGCAGCTGGGAAACATAGTCATCGATGTTTCTGGGAGGTGATCTTGAATTGTCGTGGACGATGTTTGGCCGAACCCTTGTGGTCGAGGTTTGAGATCTGCAAGAATAATAATAATAATAATAATAATAATAATAATAAGGGGTTAGTGTTCCCACATCGCCACGTGTACGACTGAGATGCAGCGCTGGAACCACGTGTTAACATCAACTCTCGCATTGTCAGCGGGTGAACATTAATGTGGGTCCTGGAATGCGAATTGTCGCGATGGTGGATGCGCTGCTCAAGGCCTGTCAGGATAAAGCCGGAGCGGCGCCCCGCCGATTCGCATTCTCCTCCACCAACCTCTGAAAATCCTGCAAGGAAAGGAGTGGATCGTTAGAGAGATGGAGGAGAGCAACAAGTGGTCGATTCTGATGGGTCTTCCGCTGAAGAAGAAAAGGGCTAGCAGCTCTCCGGTCGATGCTCCTCCCCCTGAGAAGAAGAGGGTCCTGGAGCTGTCTGAAGGGTCGCCGGAACCGGTGGCTGATAAGATCGTCGTGGTGCTCCAGGAAGAAGAAGCGGGAGCTTCAGTTGTGGATTTGAAGGGGGAGACGGTGTCGACCAAGGTTGCTAGGGTTCTAGCGCAAACTTTTGAGTCTGCACTAGGGCCTGCAGATGAGGAGAAGGCGACAGAGGTGGTGAACATCTCTGATTCTTTGGTCAAGGGGTCTCTGAGGACTGGAGGGCGGAAGGAGCTGAGCGTAGTGCATCAAATGCTCGCGGGAGAAAAACTTGACCCAAGGAAGATTCTGCTCAAAGATGAAGACGTTGAGCAGCTCTTCCCTAAGGTAGGGGCCCCTCCCGAAAAGAGGCTGATAAAGATGCCCCTGGTGATCTGCGGTCTTGCTCCTCTTGGTAAGCCAATCCCTCCTACCAGAAGAAAGAAGAGAAGGGCCAAAAGGAAGCCCTAGAGAAGGGAGCAGAGGGGGCTGCCGTGAGCCCCTGCTTAAACCTGGTACTGAAGGAAGTCCCAAAGAGGAATAGGGGCCTTCCAGAAAAGAGAAGTCCAGGGCCCCTTCGAAGAAGGGGAAGACCGTGGAGGAAGAACAGTCGACTGCCAAGGGAGCACATGAATGGCAACGGAGTGTGAAGCCTATTGCGTCAACTTCGCAGGGAGGTTTGGGGACGATAGCGCGAAGATAGCTGTGGAGACAATGGAAAATGAAAGAAAATTAACAACTCTCCCAGCAATCGTTCGAACGAAGCCATGCAGTCCCAGGGGACATGGGGCTGGCGATAGGAGGGGGCTTGGTTACCAAGGATCTGGAGGAGAGGATTGAGAAAACCTCGACACCGGATGCCTATGCCAATGTAGCCAACAGGATGGTCGCTGTAAGAATTTCTTATAGTTCTCTTCACCTTCTTGATAACTGCCTGATGGAGATGTACTAACTCTGTTTTGTTTCTCAGGCGCTCGCTCGTCTGCCCCTGATTCTGAACAGAACCTTGCGGACGGAGGAGCAAGTAATCGAGCAGGGATGCCAGATCCAGTAACAAGGCGAAGAAATAGAAGCCTTCAAGGCCCAACTTGCGGCAATGTCTTCCCGGCACGATGCTTTGCAAGAGGACTTTTCAGTTCATAAATCCGCCATGGGAGCGCTGACAATAAGGCTCTGCTAGAAAAGTTGGATAAGGTCGTCGAAGACCAGGAGGCCACCGTCGCGGCGAGGTCTGCGGCAGCTGTGGAGGCCTACAAAATAAGCTTACCATGCAGGAAAGAGAGGTTAAAGAGGATCAGGAGAGCTTGGGAAGGCCTGGTCTCCACTTTGATCCGAGAGGGCAAGATCACTGCGAATGACATCGCGGAAGTGGAGCCCATCCCAGGCGTAGCCGCTGATCCAGTTTACAAGGAAGAGGGGTTGGACTTAGCTGACGATTTTATCCAACAGATGTTTGATCTTTTGGACAAAGTCAGTAGAGGTCAACCCGCTTCGATGTAGGATGAGTGAATATAGCCTCAATTTTGTTCTTTGAAAATGAATGAATGAGAAACTTTATTTACATACATGTCTTTCGTGATGTAAGATAAACAGGTACCTTGAATGATTGTGTACTGTGTTGTATGAAATGTATTTGAAACTTTGACAGAACATAGTTTGATTCTGAAAGACAATTTGCAAGAACATCCTCCATAATGAATTCATAATGTACGAACTGAATTATATAGAGTACTTCTCCAGGCTAAGTTCGAGACTACACTTCTTTGCACATCTGCACAGGAAAGAAGTAATGATAATAGTGATCATGCCTAGGAGGAGTTATCTGACCCGATGCCAAAAGGACTGAGCATCTAAAACATCGTAATCGATGTTTGTACTTGAGGTATGGGCTGATCGAGCAGAAAGAGTATTTAGAGCTTTTGATTTGAAACCATACTCCTTTATAAACCTGCACAGGAAAGAAGTAATGATGGTGGTGGAGATCATGCCTAGGAGTAGTTATCTGACCCGATGCCAAAAAAGCTCAGATCGTCTGAAACATCGTAGTCAATGTTTGTACTTAAGGCATGGGCTGACCTCCGTTAGAGCGGCAGATCCTAGTGAGAGGCGAAGGCGCTCTGCTTAGGGGGGACCTGTATCATAAGTAGATAGCAGAGATTGCCCTAAGGTTACGAGCAGGTCTTCTGACCCTCCGCTAGCCAGGTGGGCTTATGGAAGGGTTTCAAATGTTGATAGGAGACCCCGCCTGCCTTGGGCGTGACTAGGCTCAGTGATCTCTGTATATGGATTGTGAATATAATGAACCATCGTGTACGAGATGCAGAAATCTCGGGTACGAGGATTGAAGTTTTGAGGTTAGAATCATACCTGTCGCACATGTAAATTCAATCCGTACTATTTCAGTAAACCATCTATGGCAGGTACTTGTTTTTCATTTAGAAATTATCTTGTTTGGAAACTCTGTTTATTCGTTTCTACTTGCCTCTATATTTTTTTGTTGTTATGATGGCAACTTGTTGTGATTCGTGGTGACTTGAGCGGCTACCTGAAAGCCCTTAACTTTGTAGATTATCCAACAATAACAAACCTAAGCTTTTATCCCACTAGGTGGGGTCGACTATATGAATTCTTTATTTCTATTGTACTCTATCAAATAACAAATTTTCTTTTAGCTCCAAATATGTAAGAACATTCCTTATAGTTTCTTATCATGTTCTTTTTGGCCTTTCTTTTCCTCTTTTTATATAGGGAAGATCTAATAATTCAATTTTTCTTATTGAAACTTCTATCGGTTTATGATTTATATATTAAAATTATTTAAGCTTATTTTCTCTGGGCTTATTTTCAATTGAGGTCACTCAAATTTTATCGCGGATATACTTATTTTTCTTCTTATTCTTTCGTATATACCCACTCATTCACTCTAACATTCTCATTTTTGTAACACTTATTTTATTTGTGTGTTTCTTCTATGTAGTACAGTATTCAACACCATATAATATCGTTGGTCTTACAATTGTTTTAAATTGTACCTTTAACTTTGAGTAAAATTTTTTTATCACACATTATATTAGATGCATTTTTCCACTTTATTCATGTTGTTTAGATCTTTCTAACACGATTATCTTATAGATAAATTAAATTGTTGAAGATCTTAGAGAAACTATTACATGGATGCCCATATTACTCTGTTAGATTATGCCGAATTTCTCATGCATGTCAGTTTTTGAACCTTACTGTCTAATGACTTTTGTTTTATTGTTGCAAAAATAGGTTGGACATCATAGCAACTTTCTTGTATATATCGTGATTCTACGAATGGGCTCACTTTTCATTGTTCTTTTGTAATTACATTGGCCTATTGGGGTCACTACCAGTTCTGGCAGCTTTAAGTTCTTGAGTTAAGCTTTCCTGGCTTGTCTTATGCAAATTATTCTCTAGTTGTGTATTATTGTTTATATAAGTTAATGAGGCTAGCAGTGAGTTGAGAGGTATTGATTCTAGAATCTGTAGTGTTATGCTGCTTGGTATGCTTCTTGTTCTGGGCTGAAAGTGCTAAGCCCTTATTCTTCCGAGGATGCTCGGGGCTTGCTTAAAGCTGCTATTAGGGATCCTGACCCTGTTGGCTTCCTTGAAAATGAAATGCTGTATGTACTCTCAAACTTTGTGTAAATACCTCAACTCGAATTATGCACCATCTGTTGTCCCCTTCAAAATCTTTCTTTCTCAGATATGGGGAGTCTTTTCATGTTTCAGATGAAGTCCTTGATTCTAACTTTGTCTCCCCATAGGGAAGGCCAGGGTACCACTCTATTAATGTATTATTTATGACTAGAAATTCAATGTTCACTGTTTTTCATTGTTACTTCTACTAGCCGTAATCCTCAGATAGAAAGGGAGGGAAAGGATGTGACTATTACAGCTTTCTCAAAGATGGTTGGTTATGCATTACAAGGCAAGCAAATCCTACGATTTTGTTGCTACTGGAGCTTTAGTCATGAAATAACATTTGACGAATCTCCTTAAATCCTTAAAACTTGACAACTAATGTTTGATTCGGTGTGATGTTCTTATGACAACTTACATTACCTGATTTTTAATTTGATAATTTTTTTATTTATTTTTATATTGTTTAGACTTACAGATGTTGTGATCGTGTTATGGTGTCATAGTTACAAGATTGGTTCTCTTTTTATTTATAGAATTATCCTTAATCTTTTTCATTGGGATATTGTGCTAAATTTTCTTCCAAAGACATTGTACTTGGATTAAAAAGCTCACTTTACAGCAACCAATGATCCTCTACCTTTTCTCCTCTCTCACAATGTAGAAAATTATGGCGACCTTGAATAATTTCTTCTCTTAACCAACTTGGCTTTTTCAAAGATGGATGGAAAATGCGTTAAGATCAGACAAATCTTTTTTATTTTGCAGAACAAATTGGACTTGTTGAGTACGTTCTGACAGATTATTTGAGAGGGACTGGCCCTAGACATTACTATTCTACCTAGTCTCTTTTTTTATTTAATTGACTTTGTAAAGATTAATTTTGCATTTTTTGACATTTTTTGTACAATAAGGCTGCAGATATACTTGCAAAGGAGGGAATTGTTGCAGAGGCAAGAATTGTTGTTTACCATAATCTCATCAGTTTGTTCTTCATTCCATCTTCCACATTTTATCTTAACCTTTAGGACGCAGGTTATAAATCTCCGTTCCATTCGGCCTTTGGATAGAGCTACCATAAATGGTTCAGTCAGGAAAACAAACCGGCTCGTTACAGTAGAAGAAGGGTTCCCACAGCATGGTGTTGGTGCTGAGATTTGGTTAGTTAGTGCTAAAGGTTCATCTCAGTTTTATTTTTATTTTTTTATCAGCTTGATATGATTTTATTTGATATGAATTTTATTGTGTTAAACAGTATTTCTATCATCGAGGAAAGCTTTGAATATCTCGATGCACCAGTAGAGAGAATTGCTGGGGCAGATGTTCCTATACCATACGCTCCAAACCTTGAAAGATTGGCATTGCCGCAGGTTAGTTTTCCCTGCATAAATTGCTTGCTATAAATCTACATTTCATGTTAGTTTTTGTTTAGATGTTGTTCTAACCAACTTCTTTTTGGTTCTTCTCTATTCCACTCTTTCGGAATCTTGTGGAAGTAATCATATTTCTTATCTCATATTAAATTCTTTTTGCTGCAACTTTCAAACTGCAATATTTGAAGCCACACATAAAACCTTAGATTACCCGTGAAATTTTTCTCCAGTTATTCTTGGTTCATGTAGCCGACCCTACCTAGTGGGATAAAGGCTTGATTTGTTGTTGTTATTGTTATTTTTGTTCGTTGATTCTATAAGCATATGCATACAAAGGGGGTCCTTGCTCACACGTGTATGATCTTTGAATCGTTTTTCTTAGGATATTTTCCACTCATTCAAGAGAAGACGCCTTGGTGTATGTTTTTTTACAGATGATATTCTTTTTATTGATATGACTAGAGATAGGGCTATATTGAAACTCGAGTTTTAGAGGTTATTAAATCTTTTGGTAGCACTCAAAGAGCCCAGAAGAGCACACACAACATTTGTATTTTGTGTTAATGAAGTTGAGGGAGAAACAACTATATGCTAAATTTTCTAAGTGTGAATTCTGGCTATCAAGCATTCAATTCTTGGGTCACGTGGTGAATGCAGAGGGAGTATCAGTTGACCCTCAGAAGGTATCAGCTATAGTGGACTGGCCACGACCTTCTAGTGTGACTGAGGTGAGAAGTTTCTTGAGATTGGCTGGTTATTATCGTAAATTTGTGAAAGGCTTTTCTCAGATTGCTTTACCACTTACTAAGCTCACTAGAAAATCAGTAAAGTTTTACTGGGATGCAGAGCGTGAAGCTAGCTTTCAACAGTTGAAAGATTGTTTGGTTTCAGCATCAGTGTTAGTCCTACCTGAAGGTTGTGATGGATTTCAGATTTATAGTGATGTTTCGTTTCAAGGACTTGGGTGTGTTTTAATGCAGTATGGCAAGGTGATTGCTTATGCTTCACGTCAGCTGCGTACACATGAGAAAAATTACCCAGTTCATGATTTGGAGCTAGCAACAATAGTATTTGCTTTGAAAATCTGGAGGCACTACTTGTATGGGGTAAAATGTGAGATCTTTACTGATCACCAGAGTCTGAAATATATATTTACTCAGAAGGAACTAAACTTGAGGCAACGACGTTGGCTTGAGCTGATTAAGGATTATGATTTGGAGATTATGTATCATCCAGGTCGTGCTAATATCGTAGCAGATGCACTGAGCAGAAAAGCAAACCTGAGCATGATGGATCTAGATTGCAGTGAGCAGATGATGGTATTTGAGATGGAGAAGCTATCCTTGATGTGTATAACAGATAGGAATGCTGCCTACTATTCTCAATTGGTTGTAAGACCAAACTGGCTGCAACAAGTAGAAGAAGGCCAAGGCAGAGATTTCACAATTCAAAAGTTGATTAAGAAAGTAGAAGAAGGTTGGCAGTCTGATTTCAGGTTGGATGAGCGAGGCACACTGAGATTCCAAAACAGGTTGTGTATATCTGACACAGAAAGACTCAGACAGACACTATTACAGGAAGCTCATAGCTCAAAGTATACAGTTCATCCAAGCATGACCAAGATATATAAAGATTTGAAGTACTTTGCTTGGTGGCCAAACATGAAGAAAGATGTGGCTGATGTGATCAGTAAGTATTTGACTTGTCAACAGATAAAGAGTGAGCATCAACGACCAAGTGGCTTACTTCAGCCTTTACCCATTTCTACGTGGAAGTGGGAAGAAGTAGCCATGGATTTTGTTGTTGGGTTGCCCAGATCACAAAAAGGGCATAATGCCATTTGGGTGATTGTAGATCGATTAACAAAGTCAGCTCACTTTCTGCCTATGAAAACTACAGACTCAGCTGATAAGCTCGCACAATTATACTTAGACCAAATTGTGAGGTTACACGGGGTTCCGATAGCTATAGTATCAGATAGAGACCCGAAGTTCACTTCACATTTTTGGAAGAAGTTGCATAGAGCTTTTGGCATAGAACTGAAGTTCAGTACAGTATTTCACCCTCAGACAGATGGTCAAATAGAGAGGACCATTCAGACACTAGAGGATTTACTCAGACTATGTGTTTTGGATTTCAATGGAAGTTGGGAATCTCATATTCTACTTATAGAGTTTGCTTATAACAATAGCTTCCAATCTAGTATTGGAATGGCCCCATTTGAAGCATTCTATGGGAGGAAGTGTCAGTCACCTTTGTGTTGGCACAAAGGTGAGAATCGAGCAATACTTGGTCCACAATTAGTCGATGAGACAACTGAGAAGATTAAAGTGATCAGAGAAAGATTGCAGATTGCCCAGGATAGGCAAAAGAAATACTATGATACTCGACACAAGAAGACAGAATTCTCTGTGGGAGAACATGTGTTCCTAAAAGTGAGCCCAATGAAAGGTTTAGTGCGGTTCGGCAAAGCAAGCAAATTGAGGCCCCGTTTCATTGGACCTTTCGAGATCATAGAAAGGATTGGAGTGGTAGCCTACCAACTAGCCTTACCACCTCATCTTGAAGGAATACATGATCGTTTTTCACATTTCGATGCTAAGAAGGTATGTCTCAGATCCATCACATTTGATTCAGTATAATCCAGAAAAAGATGGAGGTGAGATCAGATCTAAGCTACAAGGAAAAGCCAGTTCGAATCTTAGCCAAGGACATGAAACGACTTCGGAATAAAGAGATTCCAATGGTTAAGGTACTTTGGAGCAACCAAACAGAAAGAGAGGCGACTTGGGAAGTTGAGGACGAGGTGCTGAAGTCCTATCCCGAGCTCTTTACCTAAATTTCGAGGACGAAATTTCTCAAGGTGGGGAGAATTGTAACATCCCGGTAAAATTTAAATTTAGATTTTTGATTAATTTAATTTATTATGAGAAATTAATTTATTATGAGAAATTAATTTTATTCATGAGAAATTAATTATTTAAAATTAAATATATGAAATATTAAATATTGTTATTGTAGGTCGATAAAAATTTTAGTAAGGAGAGTTAGTGTTGTTAAATTTTATCTATGTAAAAAAAAGAAAGAGGAAAACTAGAAAGCATGACAAGAAACTATAAAAGTTAATCTTGTATACTTGGAGCTAAATGAGGAGATGTTTGAAATAAATAATCATATAACCGACCACACTTAGTGGGATAAAAGTTCGGTTATTACTGTTGTTGTTACCTTTAGGATTTTCTCTGATATTTGAAGTTTCTTTTAAATTTTTTTTACATTGACGCTTTTTGTATCATTTTAACCAAATTTCCTTTTGTTTAATTATTTTTCTTTTCATTCACATTAATTTCTTTTATTTCCCTTAACATTGATTCTTCTCAAACTTAATTTTACCCACTTTTATCTCCATTGCCGCCCCTAGTCTGTTTTAATATCTTTCGAGTTCATGATCAATGTAATTATTTTTTGGTATAGTTAATTTCATCCGATATTCATCCCAGCTATTGATTCTTTTTTTGGTTGTCAGTCTACTTTCTAATTTTCTCTCACCTGGTGAGCTGGTGTGGCTGTTTCTTGCCCTTCTTTCCATTTCAGTCATCAATCTTTTATATGCTTTCAGCAGAACATCACAAAACATCAGATGGCTTGCCACTTGTCGTACTTTTTAAATCCTAAATTAGCCATGCAAAGCCCAATCTTTAATGTTGAATTTACTTCATTCAGGTGGAGGATATTGTTCGAGCAGCAAAGAGGGCCTGCCATCGTTCGTTGCCAATGTCTGGAGTAGCATAGCAGTGTTACTCAAACTTGTCCTCTTCGGCTGCATGCTTTCATTGTGGTTGGTATCTCAAGTCCTAAATCTTTCAGTTTGCTAATGCTGCAGCAATTTTACTGTAGTTTGATGTGTGAAGGTTTCATGTTGATATTTTGTAGTCAATTTCCTACATGAGGCACATATGGTATAATCCTCTATGATCATGAAATAATATCTCAGTGCTTGTTTTGTTCTCATGTACCACTGAAGGTGGAAGGGAAGCTGTGGGGAAGAGTAAAAAAGAAGAGGTAAATGTCATATTTGTGTGAAAAAAAATGTAGTATTTGTGTAATGAGTTTAGTTCAAGTGAGAATAGAACTAGACTTGAAAAGTTTATGTTTATTTCATCTCAACTCGAGTTAACTTGAATCATTTCGAGTTCAAATCAAGTTGACTTGAAATAAGTTGTTTTTGACTTTGCTCAAAATAAACTTTGAGCTTTTTTTGTGTAAATTGAAAATTGGTTCCTCGCCCTTTTAGCTTGGTCCTATGTGTTGTTAGGTTTCTTGTATCTTCAAGTTAGTCAATTTGGCCCTATAGTTCGAGAATATGTGCAAGTTAGTTCTGTAGGATGGAGATGATAGTTTAGAGAGGAGTGAATAGATGATTATATGCCAATGAAACTATTTACATTAACTGAAACACATTAATAATTAGCAAGAGATAATAAGCGGAAGTAAATAAATGACACACTAGATGTTTGTTATTTGGCTATCCTATGCATGCATCTACTTCCCGAAGACAACAAAGAAAAACTTCACTATGAAATGATCTTCTTTCACAAAGCTTGGTGGAGAAGCCCTCTATACTACTTTCTAACTGTCCTTTACTAATTTTTACTCACCTAATTTACTCAAAAGAAGTAAGTTTACATAGGCCTACATAGTCACCAAGGGCCACACCGCCTTACCCAAATCTAAATTATCCTACAAAAAAAGAAAATTAGAAACCGCGTGCCAAGATCTCACTCTTTATTACCAACAAAAGTAGAAAGCATGATGAGAAACCATGATGAGATCAAATAACAAAAGCATGATGAGAATTTCTCTCTTTAGAGTAGCACAAGAATACGTGATCACACACAAAGCTCTTCTAACTAAGGATAATTGATTGCTAAAAGCTCTTTCAAATTTTACAAAATTGATGTAAATTCAATCCTAGGTGCCTTCCACTAATTACTCATGAAATCTATTTTAAAAAATAGATTTCAAAACATTCAAAATAATTTAAAAAATGATCCCCAAAGGAAAGAAAACAGTTGCTAAAATTCAGAATCAAAAGTCACTTTAAAATTAATTTTGGTATCAATCCATTAATCAAAACTTATCAAATTATATATCATTGGAAATGTATCGAAGTCTACTTTTTAACGCAAAAAATGCTTTATCAATTGGAAATTCATAGAAAAAGTTATGGACAAAAATACTGAAAACAGTTAGAAATCAATATGAAATAGGAAGGTTAAACAGTTACTGTGCTTGACCAAAGCTTATGGTCGACTACCTTCACAAGACTCAGCCAATTTTCAATTTTGCCTTAACTCTATTATAGGTCGACCAGACCAACCTGGTCGACCAATAAGTCAAAAACACCTCTTTCCCAGTCTAGTCGATCTGAAATACTCTAAATCAATTGTATTCAAACCTAACTCACTCCTTGCTCAAAGCTCAATCTATCATATTTTTACATTCATTGATTGATTTACATTATTTTTTTTTTACCCAAAATAAAGTTTATCCTTTACTGTCTTGTTCTTCAACTCGATATTGATGCAACTCATTTTAACTTATTTTGCTTCAGCATATTCTAATGTTCCATCTTTTCTTTTCATCATGTATTCTATTTTATCAATACTTCACAAGTTACCTAAGAATACTTTAATGAACTGTCAATATCAAAATAACTTAAACAAGTCGACTAGACCTCAAAACTCATATATCAGGGAGGAACTAACTAGTTCTACCATCATCCGTCTCGCTAACCCCCAACTTGAGGACCTTTCAGTCTTTGAAAGTGCGAGGGATTTAGCTGCCCATAGGATCAAAGTAGAGAGACTTATTTGCAATGTCATTTTCATAAACATATGAAGCAGTGGATTCCATGGGCTTATTATAAAATGTATAAGCCAAGGTTTTAAAACTTTTTTTTCTATTTCAGTTTCAATTGTAACTTGAAAGTATTTGTTTGTTTTGATAATTTTGCCTCTACAGTCTTAGCATGCATACTTGTCATAAACTTCGAGTCTCGACAAAAAGATTTTATTGTTTAAAAGAAATTTTCGTAAGAGCTTAGACTTTTAAGCTGAAACCATCAAAATGAATAAAAACGCGTTATTTTTCGATAGGCGTCAATTGAATGATGCTGAATGCTACCTTATAAAACAGAAATATACAAATAAGATAAGTGTCGGAGAAATACGAATGCTAAGATAGATCAACAAGTTTATGCGAAAGGACAAGATGAAAAAAAATGAATATATCCTCGAAAAAGTTGAGTGATCTCAATTGAGAGTGAGCTCAAAGAGAATCGAGTTAGATGATTTTGACATATAAATTATAGGCCGATAGAAGCTTCAATAAAAAAAGTTAAATTATTAAATTTTGTCCATGTAAAAAAAAGATGAGAACAAATGAATTTTCATCGGTACAATTTTACATGGTGTAGAAGACAAAAAGTGCAGATATCTGATAATAATTGTTTGGATTCCAAATATATAGAAATATAGAATAACACTTTAAAATTATTATACAAGCTTGTGAAAACTTAGGACTGAAGAAGGCGAGGAGTGATCATTGGGGTAATGTTTATATGGTTGAATCCAAATCATAGAGAACATGAGAAGTTCCTAACAGACTTCTAGATAAGTAACACAGAAACGAATTATCACATATTAAAAATAGATAAGAGTTTCCTGAACTAGATAAGTAAGTAATGAGATCTTAAATGATAGATGCATCTTTTAAGATAGAACTACGAGACTAATGATAGGACACTTAATTGTGCTTAAGTTGAAATAGTATTTGGATAAATAATCTCTTAGAAAGTACTCAAATTATGCAAGTCATTAGAACAAAAATAAATAATATTTTTATATTTAAATTACAATATATTATAAAGCTACTCATAGATATGAACCTTTGAAAACTTTGCAAATTATTCAAGGCTAGACACCTGATGAAAGAAGTGAAAAACCACCTGGTGGAATCTCCTACCATTCTCAATCATATATTTCTTTATTGTCTCATGTAGACCTGGGTATTGGGCAGGTGGCTCGATGGGCTAGCCAAAGCCCGATAAATTTTAAACGATTTGATTATCTATTTTGGTCCGATATTCGGTTTGGCCCGGCCCGAGCTCGATGTTGATTTATTCAAAGTCCGAGTCCGGTCATACCCGGCCCGCCCATAAAGCCCGAGTCGAGCTCGTAATGTCCACAATATATACAAACGCAAATGCTTTTAAAAAAAAAGTTATATTTAAAGTCCAAGTCTGATCATACTTTTATTGAATTTTAAACTATTCACAAATTTATTTAACTATTTTAAATTTATATCTTAGATAAAATATCATAAAATTTTAGTAATTATCAACTTAAATAAAATTATACTAATATGTAATTATGGAAGGCATATACAGTAAATTAGCAATATAGCATGTCAAAATATCCATAATTTATATTTATATTTCAATATAAATTTCGGGCCTTATGGCATCGTGGGTAGCCCGGCCCGCATGTTGGGCGGGTTTGATCATAAAAGCAGGCCCGTAAATTGGGCTAAGCCCGGCCCAAGCCGGCTTTGACTAAGTCAAAGCCCGGTTAAGCCTAACTCATGTTAAACCCGGCCTGTCTATTGCCCAAGTCTAGTCTCATGTAACTATTTTCATTTCTCTTTGTAACACTACGAAGATATAAAGAAGCTCTTTAAATTGTCTATGAATGCCATGGTTTCCCCTAATTCAGAAGTTCACATAAAAATTAATTGCATTATATTTTTAAGTATCGTTTTTCTAATTCACTCAATCTAAGTTCAACATCAACAAATATTAACAAGCTCGTATATTTAAAAGATAGTTCCTATAAAAATATGTTTGAAATTTTTTATTAAATTTAATGAATTAAAATGAATGAATCTATATAGCATGCAAGATTTTGAAAACCGGATCGATTTCAAAACCGATAGACTGAAAGGTTCAAGGTTCAATGATCGAATCGAGGTTGAACCAAGATGAAGTAAAAATTAAAAAAATTAATAAAATATAATATAAATATAGTTAAGATATATATTATTCACACATCAACACAATAATTAGACATAAAATGAATGTTTAATGATTGAATTTAACAAATAGTATTTTATGTCAATAACTTAAAAAATAATTCTAAGCAAATCGAAATAACAATAACCCAACAAAATATTCGCAAATCATAAATTGAGTATAATATTTAATACATCATTAAAAGATCTGAACCAATGTATGCTTTATCAATATTAAAATATTAAATTATTTTATCATTTCATATCACTAAAATATTAAAATACTAAATCATTTCGAAAAGATGGGGGCTGGAGAGGAGAGTGCGAGGCAAGAGAAATCGCGAGTTCGTGACTGTCGCGCGAGTAAAGGCCGCAGAACGGAAGCTGAGTTAGGGACCCAGAGTTTAGGAAAGTTTTTTTTAAAATTTTAAACTCAACCGGTCCAACCGTATCGGTTCACCCGTTGACCGATTGAACTGCGGTTTAGACAGGTTCTGGCCGGTTTTAAGCGGATCCGGTTATAAAATTAAACCGGACCGATTGGCTGACCGGTTCGACCGGTTGAACCGGCCGGTCCTGTTCGATTTTTAAAACCTTGATAGCATGTGATATAATCATATTAAATAAATAGTTAATAAAAGTAGATCTATTTATGTTTGTCAACTTACCGTCTGATTTATGATTAAAACGGTGAACAAATTGAAGTAAGAAATCATTATTAAAATTTTAGTAAGATAATAGTGTGAGCAAAAAATAGTAATAAATATTTATAATAATAAACTTATTTTATTATTATTAGATAATAAATATTATTAAAACAGATAATTTATTATTATATTTTAACGTAATTTATATGCTATATATAATTTTGTTGTCGAACTGATTGGACTGAATGATTTTAGTTCAGGTTTGAGCATGCGAGCCTTCAACCTTCTTCCGCACGTGAGGAGCAACCGGCGATCCGCAGAAGCAGCACTCATTTTAGCTTCCTCCCATGGCGGCCCGCATTCCCCGCCTCCGCCTCGCCCCGTTCCCTCCTCTCACGCCCATCTTCCTTCCCCTTCTCCATTTCTCTCCATATAACCTCTCCCCAGCGGAAGTGTTCTTCCAACCTTTTCATGAGAGAATGCGAACGAGACGGTGGCACCGCCGCCACCATTGCCGACGAAGACAGCCGGAATGCGACCTTCCTGGAGCTCAGCGGCATACCCCGGCCGTCCAAATTCCCCCCAAACCTCATGTTCTCCGATCCCATGATCAAATCCACATCAGAAGACGACTTCCCAAACCGCCGCAGCAGCGTCTCCTTCGCCAGCCCCGGCTACTATTCCGACCACAGCAGCAGCCACATCACCGCCGGCAGCTCATCATCCTCCTTCGCCATGTCCCCATGGAACCAAGCGTCTTCCCCCTACAGTACCTCCCCTTGGACCTCCCACTCCAGCAACCCTTTCCTCACCCACAGCATTGCCGAGCCTTCCCCTGACACCGACCTCTTTCCCCCCGGCACCGGTCTCATCGGCTCCCTCGTCCGCGAAGATGGCCACATCTACTCCATCGCCGCCTTCCGGGGCCTTCTCTACACCGGCTCTGACAGCAAGAACATCCGAGTGTGGAAGGATCAGAAGGAGTATTCCGGATTCAAGTCCGGCAGCGGCCTCGTGAAGGCCATCGTCATTTCCCCCGATCACCGGATCTTCACCGGTCACCAAGACGGCAAGGTCCGAATCTGGAAGATCTCCGCCAAAAACCCACGCGTGCACAAGCGCCTCGGCACCCTCCCGTGCTTCAAGGACTTTCTCAAGAGCTCCGTAAACCCTAGCAACTACGTCGAGTCCCGCCTCCGCCATCGCCGGAGCTCGATATGGATCCGCCATGCCGACGCGGTCTCATGCCTCAGCCTCGACAAGGCCAACGGCCTCCTTTACTCGGGCTCCTGGGACCGCACCATCAAGGTCTGGCGCCTCTCCGACTCTCGGTGCCTCGAATCGATAAATGCCCATGACGACGCCGTCAATTCCGTGGCAATAGGGTTCGACGGCCTTGTTTTCACCGGCTCCGCCGACGGGACGGTGAAGGTCTGGCGGAGAGACGGTGTTGGCAGGAAGGCCGGAGCCACGCGTCATGTCGCGGCACAGACATTACTCCGGCAGGACTGTGCGGTCACGGCGTTGGCGGTGCACGTCGCGGCGGAGATCTTGTACTGTGGATCGTCGGACGGGGCAGTGAATTTCTGGGAGAATGACTTGGCTCATGGCGGAATGTTGGCCGGCCATAAAGTGGCGGTGCTCTGCCTCGCGGCGGCCGGGACCTTGCTTTTCACTGGATCGGCGGACAAAACGATATGCATTTGGGGAAGGGGCGGCGACGGCGTCCATGGGTGCTTGTCGGTTTTGACGGGGCATGAAGGGCCGGTGAAGTGCCTTGCGGTGGAGGAGGACGCCTGCGCCGGAGAAGAAATAAACGTTAAGGGACGGCGATGGGTGGTGTATAGTGGGAGCCTGGACAAGTCGGTGAAGGTGTGGAAGGTGCAGGAGCAGCTGTGAGATCAAACGTTTTTGTTCGTTAATTTTATTGTTGAGTAATCTTTTATTACTTTTTTTTATTTTTTATTTTTGTTGATAATTTTTTTTTCTAATTTAAAACCTGTATCAAAATTTACATTTTTTTAAATGAAACTGGACAGAAGGAAATACTTTTTCATCTCAACTTACCCTCATATATAGGTAGTTCTTGCTTTTGCGACGGTAAAATTTGAATATGAAAGAGGTGAAAAAATTTTGCACACAATCATCCCACTGAACTTGCCGTCATACACGACAATGTGACAGTTCAACTGGCACCCAGGCAACTTATCAACTTCACGTCGCATAGAGGTTTTAATTTTGATCTCTAGAAGCACCACGAAGATCGGAGAATGCTTTCTATCCAAACTTTGAAATTTGGTTCTCAAGGAAGCCTTTTTGACTCTGCGGTGCCTTCATCGTAAGAAGGGGGCGGGCATGAGTGGACCATCATGTTCCACCATCTCCACGAGCCCCATGTCCTCACGATGATGCTTCATTTGATGTATGCTACCTCATGTAAGTCGCACATCTTATAGTTTCAGTTTGCTTTGAACGTCTCGTCATTGAAGTATGGCTGATGCTCTAAGACTTGCTCACCGCACTTGACATCATATTTTGTGTTCTTTGAATATTATTGTGAATTTTACTGCATAGTTATCCTGTACACATTACCTCTCACTTTAGCTATAGTGGCCGGATCCTTATAAATGTCATCTCTAACAGTCTCTATAACATTGCCAATAATAATCCAATAGCATCCATCTGTCATCCTTATGTTGAACAACAAACACATCACTACTAAGCTCAACATATAGGCTTTGTTGAATTGCTTCACCTGCAACAACAAAGCAACATTAACTATCCCATCAAAATAGTAGTATCCATAGAATCGAAAAAAACTAATAAGATGTATAATAGTTAAATCGCCAGCACAACTAGCTGTGACAAAAGCCCTTCAAATTGCTAGCACACAAGCCCTTTTGTTGGCACTTAGAATCACTATTACCCAATAGTTAAAATGTTGTACTTACAAAAGATATCATAGGTTGTTTTTGTGTAGGCTTGCTACTTACTCTCTTTAATACTTTTATCTTTCTCCTTTGATGCAACTCTTGTAGCACCAGTTTTGCATAGACGCCATCAAGTTAAGAGAGTTCATAGTCTCACCAAGTATACATTAGTGTCGTTACTGCTTCTTATGCCTTGTGCCACATAAACAGACTTTATGAGTCCATAACTCTAGCTATTAATGTCAAACCTACTTGGTATTGTGCTCATTCCCCCATACTTGACTGCATACCAGTTCTTTTGTACTGATCTAGATTGGCCTGCCTTATCATCCTACCTACCATGTGGGTAAGAATTCATCAGGTGTCCCACTTGTCTTTGGCTAATGTACACAATCATGAGGCTTTTATATTTGAACTTTGGAAAAATCTATTATGGGCTACATTTACCCGTGTACTGTATAAGAGTTTGTTTAGTTTTGCCTCAATATATAATCTAACAATGGTAGTCCTCTCATCTTTGTAGTGATAGGGTTTACCTACAAGGAATTTCTTGTTATCGAGCTAATTATAAACATATCACTGTAGTCCCAATAGTATAGAGAGAGCCTAGGCATCTTGATCCAGTGGGTATTAACATAACCACTTACAATAATTACTTAAACTCCAAAATCTAATATCTAATACATCTACTTAGCCAAAATCATATAAGAACTCTTATGCTAAATTTAATCCTGACACTTATTTCCAGCAAATTAGCGCAGCTACTCTAATGCATGTGCTATAAAAAAGTTCACCTATTTATATCAGTTTGACTTATGATTAACTCTACATTCAGTTCGATTCATACCTAAACCGAATTATATATCAAATGAAATCAAATTTCGAAGAATATTTATTATTGTAAATATTTAATGTCACATCCCGGAAATACTATAATGATTAATTTAAGTGAATTGATAACTACACCAATCGATTTTGAATTTTCATAGTAAGCTTTTTCTTAAGATAAATTATTAAGTAGCATAAAAAGAGAGAAATTATTATGTTTGATAAACTATTGTAATAATATGGTAATTTTTTTTAACAATATATATATTTTGCATACTATCTCACATAAATTTGTTATCATTTCTTTTTTTTTTCTTCTTATCCATTTGCATACACTGGCAATAAAAAAAACCTTTTTTGTATATAAAAAAAACATTTTTTTGTACATAAAAAAACATTTTTTTGCCATAGAAAGGCTTTTTTTTCTTTTTTTGGTCCCTTTTTTTTTTTTGAAAAATATTCGGTGCGGTTTTTGCAAGATTATTTTGAAGCGGTTTGGCCCGTCCGAGTGGCCCTAACGAGTTTCGAATTTCTAACAAAATTGCCACCGCGTCGCTCTTCGGCGTCGCTGCCACGCCGGCGATGAGGCCTCTCGGACTGCCTCATCGCAGGAAGCATCTCTTCCCTCTTGCCTGGTCCCTCCTCCTGATTGGCGCGACCACCACTGCTGTCTTCCTTCTGTGGATGTCTACCGCCAACGTCGATACACCCGATGAGGCCCTCATGCGCTCCTATGCCGCCGCTGACGCTCTCGAGGACCCGGAGTGGTCCACAGATCCACCTGTTACCGAGCCAGATGACCGTTCACCGAGGAAGGAGGAGGACGGAGACGAACCAGAAATGTCAGAGCTAGAGGCGATGGCGAAGGAGACTGTCGAGGGACCACCCACCGGCGCTTCCTGCGCGACCGTCGAGGAGATGGGGGAGGCATTCGCGGCGGGGTCCGAGATGGAAAATCTCAGGATCAGGGATGCGATCCGCCGCCATTTTGATCTACACGGTTAGATCTCGCTCCCGGGCTGTATTGTGTTTTTTACTATTTCAAGCATTTAGATCTCTGGGGTATTCGTTTTTGGGTTGTTTTGGAGTAGCTGAGCTTGTGACATGGAAGATGGTGCGGGACAGGTAAGGAAACAAATGGATGCTTGGATGACAGAAAATAGAAGAATTTCAGAGAGTTTATAACAGAAGAAGTAGAAGAAGAGGAGAAAACTGAAGATCTGATACACTATCTACTCATCTTTATTCGGTTATATCTGACTTATGGAAAATAAGGTTTTAGCCAGTCCAGCCCTATCAACCACCTTGTTGTAGTTACCCATGTTCAACACCAGAATGCACTAGAGAAAGACGGGAAAACAGAGAAATGCACAAACTACATAATTCGCTACGTCTAATAATGACTTCCCTGGAAACCATCAGTGTCATCTATGGTTGAGGTTGAAGTCACGGAAATGGTTACATTTTTGATCCAATTAGCAACCTCCTGGATCGAATTTGCTCATTGTACACTTTAACAACTACTATACGTTATGTTTTTACTTTTCTCAATGATCTGTGGCTCTATTAGAAAGCTTTCTTGTTCGCTGACCGTAGAAAGGAAGAATACTCTCCACAGGTTTGCCTTCTTTTTCTCAATGATACAACAAGGGAAGACAGAATGTAAATTGGCATGAGAAGGTAGTTGGAGCTTCCAGGCTGTTTTCTAATCTCGCTCACTAATTGGAATGGTTCAAAATACTTGGATGATAATTTGTTAGCAATCCTTTGGGTTAAAGACTTGGCCATAGGGCCAAAGTTTCACATTGATCTACTCCTTGACCAAAAACTCCATTATTCTTGTCTGCCATTATTTTCACATTATTAATTGCTCAATATAGATGTTTGAACAATCTAATAGTAGGTTGAATTGCCTGGAGGCTCCTTCCTTGTAATGTATGAATTGATAAAACATTAATTTTGGAAAGAAGCTCCAATATTCAGTTGATTACGTTGAAGGTGCCAAAAGAGTTGGTGTAAACAGGCCTTACTTACCTTGTTCATAATTTTCTTTGAAATTATTTTGCATAAATCTATATGATGAAAAACTTTCTGAAATACAAGTTGATGATACAGTTCTTTCTCTGCATTTCTTTTTAGTAATCTTTGCATATTTTCAAGTCAACGTGGAGAATGCAACGAGAAGTTTTCATTGATTCAAAGGAATGTACAAGCCTTATTAGTGAATAGTTTCTAATATTACTATGGTAAGCATATGACTCAAATTGACAAATTTATCCCTGGTACACCAACAACAAAACTTGATTAGGTCAAGTTCTTTCTAGCCGAGGAGAATTCATGTAGGGGAATGATTATATTTAGATATTAATTATTTATATATGGGGTTATTATCTTTAAATAATTAGTTTTATATATATATGCATAAGTGTTTTACTTATAATGACAAATATCGGAGTAGTTTGAGCAGACGTCGTTTTGGGGAGACAATTTTAGTTTATATAAAAGAAGTAAATAAAATAATTTAAAATATGTTTCTTTGAAGAACAATCATATATATATTGTATATGCCATCTTGTATGGAGGGAATGCAAACTTCTAAGCTTTTAGGTATTTTTAGGAGTTTATTGGTTATTTCGGGAATTTCACTTCTATGAGATTATTTGCAACTAAATCGCTGATCACACATCAAACTTGCATTTGTCCCACATTAATGAATTGTCATTGTTTCAAAGGCTCAAGTATGAAAAAGGGTAGTTGAAGCAATTTGGTTGACAGTTATGCAAAATGATGTATACAAGCTACCATTTGATATTTCTAACATTCTTAAAGTGGTTGAATTTGGGCTTCCCTGCAATAATGAATTTTGTATGTGTTGGTTTCTGATTGCTGTTGACTTGTTATACATGGGCTATTAAAGTTTAGAACTTGTCTGATAAAGATCTCAATGCAAGATAAATTTTATCATCACATGAATTGTCACATTTTGTACGAATTTGATTCCTTTGCGAACTTTCTTATTACCATATTTTGTAACGTATCAGATGAAACAAGTTGGAGACATTAAACTAAATTGGTATGCGAGAATAGAAAAACATTAGATTCTGCTAAATAGCTCAAATTCCTAGCACTTCAGTTTTGTATAGGATTACTGTGATTCCAAAGAAAAGTTGAGGGATCGATGTTCATTTGTTTATCAACTTGCCAGGAGCTGCTAGAGTACGAGGCCTACCACCAGATCAATTTTGTCAAGAAAGTTTTGTGCTAGGAAAAGCATCAGAAGCTGGTTTTGGAAATGAAATGTACAAGATTTTAACAGCAGCAGCATTAAGTATTATGCTAAACCGGTCTCTGATCATCGGCCAAACCAGGCATATGATTTTTCTCTTAAGTTGTTTTTATCTACCAGAAGCTTTAACAATACATGCAAACTATAATTTGAATTTATTGTTATATATTTAATCTAAATGTCATAAGTTGCAAATATGCTCAAGTTATTTTGTCTGTATTGTTGGATGGATCATTATTTGCATCATTATCATGATGCTTGCACCCTTTAAAATTGTCATTTCTTTAGAGTTTATGTTTTATTAGCAGAAACTTATGTTTTCTTTTCAGGGGACTATATCCTTTTGGAGATTATGTTTCCTATACCAACTTTAGTTTTACCCTCAAAGATGTTAAGCATCTTTGGAGAAAAAATGACTGTGCTGGAAAGTATGGAAGAAGTTTACAAATTAGACTTGATAATTTTGAACATCCCACAGAAACAAATGTTCTATGCAGTGACTGGAGGAACTGGAAACAGCCTATCATTTGGTAAGTCTACTTAAGTCTTGCTATACCACTAATGTCTGTTCAGCTGTTTTTCATTAACCTAGTTAAAGTTTAACTCAAATGTTGAAATATTCAATTTTGTGTATGATATGAAATAGAGTTAGTTTTCATCTTGGGATGTGTATAGAATGTGAAATAAAGTTTAATTTTATTTTAAATGTGTATAGGATGTGAAATGAAGCTAGTATTTTATATAAAATTTTGTTTAGGATTAGACTATATTTATATTTCATCTTGGGATTTGTGTGGATGGCATCTGTCATAGTTAACTTTAACATTGTTTTAAAGTTAACCTCACAAACAAACATATCAGTTCTTATATGTAATGTTTTGACTAGAAAAATTTATAAATGTGACAGTTATACTGAACATGCAAGTTACAGTGTTATCATTACTTTGAGATGGTGCATAACAAACGAATAGTAGGTGTTGGTAACTTGTTTTTCTATCAATTTTGTGTATGATATGAAATAGAGTTAGTTTTCATCTTGGGATGTGTATAGAATGTGAAATAAAGTTTAATTTTATTTTAAATGTGTATAGGATGTGAAATGAAGCTAGTATTTTATATAAAATTTTGTTTAGGATTAGACTATATTTATATTTCATCTTGGGATTTGTGTTGATGGCATCTGTCACAGTTAACTTTAACATTGTTTTAAAGTTAACCTCACAAACAAACATATCAGTTCTTATATGTAATGTTTTGACTAGAAAAATTTATAAATGTGACAGTTATACTGAACATGCGAGTTACAGTGTTATCATTACTTTGAGATGGTGCATAACAAACGAATAGTAGGTGTTGGTAACTTGTTTTTCTATCAAGTGGAAGCCTTGAAGGCTAACACTTACAATGTGCATTCATTATGTATAATAGTTGGTGGTGTATTTGTTGACCAAGATGGTAGTCAATGCCTGATTGATTTGTGAAGTGGTGGTTTCAGATGTCTACTAGACATTTTCTCCCTGTTTTCCATGCTTTTTCGCTATATCAATTGTGGCCTCTAAAAGACACATTGCTAACTCTTTGCCCTGCACAATGTGCTGCGCTTATTCTTCTATCACCTATTAGAGATCCTTTTTACCGGTACCATTTCAAGTATTGTTGAAAGCTATGATAATAGATTATTAGTGTGATTCATGCAGGTACTTGAATTTATGTTCCTTAAGATGGCAATATTTTCTGTACATCATGGCTCATAAGGTTCACACAACCTCATATTAATACACCTGTCTAATGTCTATATTGAGCATTTTATGGGCTTGTTTAATTGAAGGGTTGTTTTTTTAGTAAGGGGACGAAATATATTATTTATAAGTTTAATGGGATGAAAACTTATTTAAATATTGGGAGGTGTATAAGATTCGAAATAGAGTTAAGTTTAAGGCTAGAATTTGTATTGGATGTGAAATAAAGTTGGTTCTTAATGTTGAAATTTATGATGAATGTGAAATAAAGTTATTGAAAATTGTGAAGCATTTGAAATATTAATAAAATAATTATAAGGCTCTTTTGAGCCTTCAACCAAACAAGGCCTATGTATACGTAATTCTTGCAGCATACGTTACATACCTTCAGATTTGAAGTCACGAAACTTAGTAAAGAACTTCTTGAGTGTCAAGCAATATATATTTCTGGAATGAGTTTCAGTAATCAGCATAAGTTCTCTACCTACTTTGCGCCATTCATATTATGATGTAGGATGCTTATATATCTAGATCAAATGGAAGGTAGTGGCCGTTCAATAACTATGCACAGAACGTATGAGCTTTGTATAAAAGATGCTTAGGATGGGAAATTCTTTATCTTATCGTTGGTAATATAATTTTAGTGACTGCAATGATGATGAGGCGCCATTTGCTTCTCCTTTTATCAAACTCCCATTTGCATTTTCAAATTATAAGAAGCTTTGCATTTGAGATGAATATCAAATGTATTAATCAAAGCAGAAGGCTTTGTCAAATCATTAAACTATGTTTTGAATTTTATGCTAAAGGATTTGCAGCTTTCTTTTGCTCTATGTACCCTTTTACTGTATGCAATCACATTAATATTATTTCCAGTTAATTTGCATCTTGTTAAACATTAAAATACTGAGTTTTGCACTTTTTTTTACTTAATCTGACCTAACCTGATTCAGTGAATATGAAGGCATGTCTCCATATTCCAATTTGCTGCATGGGGCTACCTAAGTTAGTGATACATTTCCTTATCTGGTTTGTGTATTATAAGATTTTGTGGTTTTCACTAGTCATCTTTGGTTCTTTTAACATTGCTGATTCTTTGCTAAATTTTATAAGTTGCCTATGCTGAATTTTGATGCTTTGTCTTGGCCTATACCAAGTTTTGTTTTGCCAGCCCCAACTAGCTTGGATTTAAGGCTTTGTTATTGTTGTTGGTTTTGGTGGTGGTGGTGTTGGATCGTGGTTGGACAACAAGGATGAAGTGTGCTGAATGCTTATGATGGGTTACTCTGATTACAAGAGGGGTTGACCAAAAATAACATAGGATATAGTCTTCTTACATGACCTTGACTTGACTACCTGGTGCATTCATTACTCAAACAGAACTGGATTGTGGAAAGAAATCCATGTAGTTGATCTAACTAGATTGGGATAAAGGCTTAGTCGTTGTTTTTCTTCCCTTGTTGATTCTTTGATACTTTAATTGTATTGATGACTAATGATAAGTGAATTCACACTACTATTAACACTGGAGCTTTCATCTCTTTTTTCTGCCATGTACCAGTAAAAACTTAACCTGGGATTGCGTGCAGAGAGATTTTAGGAGAGCTAACGGAATCCGAAGAGGATTTCTGTATAGAGAGCAAATGGTTAAGCTTACATTAGTTGTTTGATATGTGAAACTTTATTCCAAGTTGAGGAATGCAAAGCTTCTAATGCGTGCTTCGTGGATGATATTATTGTACTATACCATCTTAAGCATCAAATTTTCAAATGTTCTGTGGATGTCAGTTTTTCTAGGCTTCTGAACATTTCCACTTGTGTACTTTCTCAAGGTCATTTGCAAATCTTTTCTATCCGCTTGCTTGGCCACTAGTGAGGTAAAAAGTACGATCTCATCTAGTTCAGGTTGTCTTCAAGGCTGTTTCAAAGGGCACTTCGTTCAAATGCACATGAGATCACAATAAATGTCATATGATATATACATAATCCTTTCTCCTTTGTTGGCATTTTATTCTGGGATAGCTAGTTTCACCACGCATCGGGAAAATTTTCTTGTCAGATTATTCGTGAAGCTTTATATTGTTAAAATAAACCGTTGCTTCTTTTCTTTAGCTTTTCATAATTGCATTACCTCCTTTGAACATTTCCGACATTGCGGTCACATGTGCTTTCTTGTGTTTTAATTAGAAATAAATATTTGACAGATCCTTTGGCACCATCAGTAAACTTTGTTGCATCATACTCTCAGTTAATTACTGAAGATTTCTTTATTGCTCATTAAGGTTTCAGGGCACAACGGATGCAGTTGCCATACAGTTCTTTTTGAAGAATGTTAATCCAGGAATGAGGAACACTGCTTCAAATCTTTTTGGACCTGCAGGATCCCTTAAATCAAGGCCTAATGTATTTGGCGAGCTTTTCCGAACTGTTATTGATCCTTCTCAGACAATTAAGGAAGCCGTTAACTGGGTTTTAAATGGCACAGATCCTGATATCGCTTTGCACATGCGCATGCTGACCAACAGGTGCAGTAAGATATCCCTGAATTTTTTTCTTCTGAGCATACTGTTTGGGGTTATACTTTGGTTTGTCAATGCAATACCTTAATTTCTTTTTGGACATTTGGAGTTGATAGTACTTCATCCAGTTACAGATTATTTTCCTTGAATATTCTTTTGCCACTGCCACTGAATCAATTGTTTTGATTTTCTTTTGGAAGGAGTTTGAAGCTGTGAATGTAGTATCCTAGCTCAAATATCTAATCCAAGTGATGGCTGCATGAATGTAATCTGTCTTTAGTTTTACATAATAAGCTGAGTATTCTGATACTTTCTGCATTTGTAAGCGTGGATTTGCGTTCCTGAAATTAATTCCTGCTTGACAGGAACTTATATTACCAAATTTCTGATCTGAATACTTTATTCAGGGTTGACTTTCTTTTGACGATGTTTGCCTGCTTGAAGCTACTAGTGATATAGGTTGGTCCTGGCTTGCGGAGTGTTTGTATCTTAATTTATATGTAGCACATCTTGTTCAACTGAAGATGCGTATGGAGAGTAAGAAAATATGGTGATAGTTACATTACACTTCTCTTTTTCAAAATATCACATATAATTAACTAAATCTCACACGTATAATTTATTTCAAATCAAGTTTTGAATATCAAACATATAGAAAATGAAGTAAATATATATCCTAATAATTTTCAAGGTATTTGGAATTCATTATTTGTGTAAAGCATTTTTAAAACATAGCATACATTAAATAATCCTTAGGACAGCAGGTTTCTTAAATTCAATCAAATGAAACACATAAGGAACCACATTATGCGGCCGAGCAATAATTATAGAACTTGTAGTGAAATAAGTTAACTATCTTTCTACCAATTTTCGTAACAAATGAAATCCGTTTGATAAGTCCAATTGTCTCTATTCTTAAATTTCTCAGATCTTACAAAATCATTTGTAGGCTTAAAAGATACTACCCAAACTCAATCTTTTATTCAAAATCAGTAGGAAATATAAACTTAAGTATTGCAGTATACTCATTGAAGAATATACCTCCCAAGTTTCATGTAATTTGAACTTCATTTTAGTGGGTCAAAATGGAAATATAATCAAACTCAAATTTCAGTCCAGAAATCCAATACATAAAATCAAACTTGTAAAGCCTAATAAGCTAGCTAACTTAAAATGCTTATGATAATCTCCTACCATATTTGCACTCTGATTAGCATTCAAATAAGACAATTTGTCATACTATTATTCTTTATATATCTAAAATTAAACAATTATTGACTAAATCTTTAATTTAATATACCAACTAATATTAATACCTACCTTTTGTTGGCCATAATCTTGGATTTCTCTTTCTCCCCTTCATTGCCTCCTAATGTTAGCCCTAAATATTAATGGGATGCTGGGGTAGAGCTGCAGAGAATTGGGATGAACCACAAAATCCTGATTTCCCTAGCATTTCTTCTCCTATTTCTTGCAATTTGTTCTAAGTTTGACACACGGCAACAATTTCAACAAGTGGGCTAACATGCATGAGATCTCTTTCATGCAAGCATCCATGTGTTCCTCATGCATGCAACCTACAAGGCTAAATTTGAGCAGCTTCAGACTGAATTAAGTTCATAAAAAAATATAAATCTAATTATATTTAGAATGCTAAACTAAATCTAAATTTAATCAGCACTTAACATTAACCAATTAAAAGATAAATTGACAATCTAATTCACATACCAATTCACATACCAATTCACAATTTTTATTCAAAATGCCAAACTCAGGGAAAACCTGATTAAATTATGCTACTCTTAATTTCATTAGTTTAATCAACTCTTAGCTTCACTTTACTTTCATCTATTAAAATAATTCAAAAATTATTTGCATTCAAATCTTCAAAGGTAAATACTATTTCACCTAAGTTTCCAAGGACCTATAAGAAATCCTTTTAGAACCTAAGTGAAAACCTTCTCAATGTCTAAATTCAATTAATCATCAATTTTCTTTAATTGGCCAACTCGATTCTCAAAGTACTCACTTAATTCATTTTCTAAGTTATTACAAGTTCAGAGAACCAGTCTCGCTAGTCTGACCCCAAGGTCAAGGGATTAGCCCGTGGGTGCAGGCTTTTGGGGCCCACGGGACGTGTGGCATGCGCCTTGCGTGTGTGCTTGGGCATCCCATTGGCTCAAGAGCCAATCTCTTTTTTTATTTTTTATTTTTATTTTTGCCCCATTAGGGATGCCAACGGTCGGCAACCCCAATAGGCACAAATAGAGGGGACAACGCTACTTTGTTTTTTTATTTTTAATTTTTTTTTTATTTCTTAAACTCTGTAAATACCCCTTTTCACTCAACTATTTTTGTCCTTTTTTCTTAGTTCTTGTTTCTCTTGTCTCTCAATTCTAAATTTTAAATGCATTATCTAATGGCTCAATGCATTGCTTATTGCGTTTGTATTGCTCGTGAATCTGATGATAAATATATTCTGGATTTAGAACCAAATGCGGAGCATCTTTAGTATTGACTTCGCTAGCGACATCGATTTTGGTTCAGGCACATTATATTAGTGCCTTATTATTCATTTTGATATATTGTACTTTATTTTTTTAATTTTCCTAACATTTTTATTTTTCATCACTTTATAAGAGTGAATAAAAGGTAAAATATTGGAGAATGAATAATAAACCGAAACACTATTCTTAGACTCGTTGGCGGAGTCTAAAGAATAAGAACAAATATATTTTTAAGTGGAAGGTTTTAGAACTTGGGTGGTAAAATATCAACGAAAAATTTGATTTTATGTGGTTGACGATTGCTAACTATATCTGTAAGGTAGCGAAGAATGTGTTGCAAGAATCCAAAGGAATAACTCTAAATAATAAAAATGCTTAATGGTGGAAAGATGACATACAAGAAAAAATTAAGGAGAAAAAGATTTGTTATAATGATTAAAATAAAAATAAGTGAGAAAAATATAAAATAGCTTGACTAAAGTGTAAGAACACAGTCTGCAATGCAAAAAATAGTCCTTAGAGATTTATATAAAAAGCTGGATAATAAAAAAGGAGAAAGATAGATATATAGGATGGATAAGGTAAGGGATATAAAAACTAAAGGCTTAATTCAAGTAAAATGTATTAAAAATAAAGCTTAAACAGTATTTTTGATGAAAGAAAATATCAAAGATAGATGGATTAGTTACTTTCAGCAGTTTTTAATAAAGGTTGTATAAATACAATTAATCTTACTAAACTCAACACCCGAAAAGAAAGTTAAAATTATTCTTATATCTGATGTATTAGGAAAGTTAAACAATGTATAAAAAAGTAGTAGGATTGGATGCCATCCTAATTGATGTTTGAAAGTGCTTGAAAGATGCAGTTTCTTGGCTCACTAGATTATTTAATATGATTTTAAAAACTAAAAGAATGTCAAATGAATGGAGAGAGTGTAATGGTATCTATTTATAGGAATAAATGTGATATACAAAATTTTATCAATTATAGAGAAAATAAATTAATAAGTAATACATTAAAACTCTGGGAGAGGATAATTGAACATAAATTAATTTATAATACTAAGGAAAAGAGAATCTGTTTGGTTTTATATTAGGTAAATCCACTATGAAAGTTATTCATTTATTAAAAAATTTAAGAAGAGAGAAAGGAAACCTACATTTAGCTTTATTGATTTGAAAAAAACTTATAGTAAAGATTCAAGAGAAGTACTTTGAAGAGGTTTAGAAAAAGAAAAATTTGCACTGCTTATATTTAAGTTATTAAAGACATATATAAAGGAACTGTTACCTGTATTCGAATATAAGGAGGTTTGATTAAGAATTTTTCTATATAATTGGATTACACCGAGACTCAACTTTAAATCTGTATCTTTTTACTTTGGTTATTAAAGTTCAAACTGGACACATTCAAGATCAAGTGCTTTGGTGTATGCTCTTCACAGATGATATTGTCCTTGCTGATAGAACTAATGAGGGAACTAAAGCGCTCGAGCTTTAGAGAAATACTTTAAAATCTAAAAATTTCATTTCAATAGATCAAAAATTTAATATATGGAATGCATATTCAATTAAAAAAGAAGCACTTATAGTAGTAATGTGACAATTGATAATTAAATTGTCAAGAAGAGAGCGCTTTAAATATCTTGGATTAATCATACAAAATGATGAAATAAATAATGACATAATTAGCAAGATCCAATTAGGATGAGTAAAATGAAAAAATACTTCTGATGTGTTGTGCGATAGAATAATTTCATCTAGATTTAAGAATAAATTTTATAAAACTGTAGTAAGATTAACGATGGTATATGATGCTGAATGTTGGCTTATAAAGAGGTGACATACAAGTAAAATAAGTATTACAGAAATGAGGATGCTAAGGTGGATGTGTGGGTATATACGAAATGATAGAATAAGAAATGAGTATTTCCACGAGAAAGTTGGAGTTGCACCAATTGAGGATAAACTTAAAGAAAGTCGGTTTAGATGATTTCGACATATCAATTGTAGATCGATCGAAGCTCCAGTTAGGAAAATCAAATTATTGAATTCTGTTTATATATAAAAAAAAAGAGAGACCAAAGAACACATGACAAGAAACTATGGGGAGTATTTTACTCACTTAGACTTAGATAAGAATTTGTTAATTGATAGAGCGTAATGAAAATAAAGAATTCATATAGCCGACCCCGCCTAGTGGGATTAATGCTTGATTGTTGTTGTTGTATACGAGTAAATGAGAGATATTGTATTATTAATGGACTTGAGAGCATTGGGCTTATATATGAGCTTTTGGGGAGAGCACTTATTATTTTGGGTTTGTGGATTCTCTAGGTCATGACACTTCATTTGGGTCAACAAAAAAAAAAAATCTTACCATTAGGTTAAATAACTCTAGATCCAATGATTGGGATCAAAAGTTAATGATTTAATAGTTGGATTTAACCCATTTTAAATATTGTCATAAAAAATTAAATGCCTATAGGCTTCTTTTGGTTCGAGGCAATTTTTTTGCCTAACACAAATTTCAATTATAAAAATTAACTTTATATCACAACCAATACAAATACAAATATTATAATTGAAAGCATTTCACATTTTATATACTTTTTAGAAGAGGAGAAAGATGTTTTTTTTGAAGACTTCATTTTATTGGAGAAAGAGAGAGGGGGAGAAAGGAGAGAGAGCCTCTCCCCTCCCCTTTGAACATCGTCGGTCACTGCTTGCCGCCGTCGTTGACCATTGGATGGCCCATCGGTCACCGCCACCTCTACTCGTCGCTACTGCCAGAAAATTGGCCACCCGCATGGTGGTCATAGGGACCAACTCGAGAAGGATTGGGTGGCCCTCTCGCCGGACGCCACTGCCGGCTGCTGTCGCCGCCGCTCGTCGTTGCCTGGCCTTCTCCGCCAATGTGACGTCGATATCTCGGATCGGTGTGACTCCGAGTGGTTATCCCGCTCTCCTTCATTTCTGATCATCTCCATGGTTCGTTGGATTCATTTGTAATTGGGTAGATTCGATCATATTGTTATTTCTCTATTTATTCTTAGTTTTATTCACTCCCTCTTGATGTTATTTTTTTTACCTCTCATTTGCTATATATTGTGAATTCCATTATGTATGTACTCATTCGGACTTGTTATCGACTTTAACTCGTATGGATTTTTTGCTATTGCTTATGGTAGCTTAAAATCTCATGTTAGCATTTATTTCTTATGGATTTATCATGATTGATTTCTTGATTTGAGCTTATTGGAATGCATGAAACTGCTATGCTTTTTTTTTTTGAAAAGTGGAACTTTTATACTTTTTTTCACGTTAGCTTGAACGTATTCATTTAAAGCTAGATTGACTTGTATTGTCCTATAAAGCTCTATTGAAATATATTGTACATGTTTGTATTTTTAGGTTGTATTAGCATTTAAAAATTCTAAATTTCATAATACTACGTCAGAATTAGTGGAGGAAGCGGTGATGATAAATATTGCGACAGTGACGACACAAAGCGCATTATCTTCTATTCATTTTGCTTTTTCGACAGCCGCTACCACCTCTATAGCATTTCGAGCATCCCGTGCCAAAAGAAGCAAGTTATGAGAATCTTTTGATATTGTTACTATCGATTCAAATAAATCAAATTCAGTGGTTATTATTTGTAAGCTTTGCAAGCATGTATATTTCTACAAAATGAGAGGTTCAGGGGGTAAGATGGGCACCTTTTAGAAGAATCCAATCAAGTCCCACAAATTTGACCTAAATACTAAGTAGCTAACTCAGGTGAAAGGTACCCAAATACAAATAAATTTACAAAGTGTATTTACACCATTTAGCTTTTTGAATGAAAAGTTAGGCAAAGTTTGGTCAGGTATTTATGAAGCATGGACACTTAAAAATCACGTGTTCATGTCAAACACACGGACACACGGGGACACTGTGTCAAACACGTCACGTGGGGTGTTCTAATAAAATAATATTAAAAAAACTAAAGAACACTTCTTGGACATGTGAGGATACTTTGGGACACCTTAGGATACTTTTTAGACACTTGTAGGATACTTCTTAGACACTTGTAGGATACTTTTGAGATGCAGGATAATTTTATGAAACATATAAAATAAAATTGAATACATTTAATATTAATATTAAATTTATTTATTAATATTATATTTTTTAAATTAAATTTATGGATGTATTTATCTCTTTTTTGTTCTTTTTATTAATATTTAAAATTTTTATTATTGTTAAAATTTTATCTAATAAAATTTAAAATCTATTTCTTCTTATTATTAAAATTTTACGTTAATATAAGCCAAAATTTTAAGCTAGTTACACTAAATCAAATTTCTTCCTTCCTTACTACTCTAGAGCTTTACTAAAATGAACTAATTGCAAAATATTTGGAATTTTAGCTTCTCTTTATCCTTCTCTCATTCTCAACACTAAAAACTTTTACTTCTTCTTATTGTCGTATTCACTGTGATTGTCCTGACAAGCAAAATTATATTCTCTTATTTAAAGTAAACTCTAAATTTATATCCCAAATCTCTTTAATGCCAACGATGCCTGTTCTCAAGTTCTAATCTTTATTCTATGAGACTTTAATGTTATTCACAAGTTATTTATATTTAAAAATTTAAATTTATACTGTATTTTATATATTTTTTAAAGTATGAATTATTGATTTTATTATTATTATTATTATTATTATTATTATTATTATTATTATTATTATTATATTTGACGTGTTATACTGTGTTAGTATCCAATATTTTAAAAAATTATCGTATTTTATCATGTCGTGTCCGTGCTTCATAGTCAGGTATGTGATTTTTACTGAGTTGTCTTTTTCACATTATAGAAAAAAAGTATTTAAATTTTGTACGCAACTACTTACAACATATTTGTCAAAAAATATTGCATCAAACACTAGAAAGAGAGTATGAAATTGTATAAGGAATATCAAGATACTTTGATTGAACATTTAATGTATTTAAACTGTCATGTTAGCTTAACTTTTGATATTTAGGTTAGTACAAATAGTAGTAGTTATCTAGTTGTAAGTTGTCATTGGATAGATAAAAGTTGGGTATTGCAAAAGAAAATTTTATCATTGCATGTACTTGAAAAGTTAGACACTCGGCATACCATTGCTTGTGCCATTTTGACGATAATTTGATTTTTTGGACTTGAAGATAAATTACTGTCTATTACTTTTAATAATGCATTCAATAATATTTCTACAATTAATTATTTAAAAAAGTTTTTATCTCCAATTTTGATTGGTGTTATTTTTTATGTTAAGTGTGTATGTCACATTATTAATATTTATATTTCTACTATGTTTTCAATACATTCTGGATCAATTGAAAAAGTTAAAAAGTTTTGCAAAATGATAAAGAGTTTCAAATTATAGGCCAGAATGGAAATAAATTTGTGTTTCTAGTGGTATGGATTTTATTACATTCTCGTTTCCGATCGAAACATGATAGAACTTTCTCCACCGCCTTCTTGATTCAATTTTATCTTATAGAAATTTAATTACCAATTATAACACCTATGTTATAAATGAAATTTTGCATTTATTTGATACCAACTGGCAATTTATTCTAGCTACTAACGATTTATTAAAAATATTTAAAAATACAATGATATTTTCTTCTTGTTATTCTTCTACTTCTTTTTTACTCTATATATATCATATTTTTAAAATATTTTTGGAATTTAAAGATCATCCTGATTTGCACCTTTTTGTTATTGAAATGGAAGCATAATTTAAAAAATATATTTTAGGCTCTCTGTTAAATTCAAATCTGGAAGAAGAATCAATTGATTTTTTTTCTATAGTTATGCTAACTTCTTGGAAGCAGAACACAAAATTATTTACTCCCAAAAAGAGTCAGGTTGTTGTCTATTTCAGAAAACATTTTTTTATATTACAGGGATGTAGGTGGTGGGAGATACTTGTAGGAGTCTTCTAGTAACACACAAGGAGGCATTAAGAGCTCTATGAAAGAAAAAGGCTAAAAGGAGTAGTTACAAAGGGTTTGAATTCATCGGCGATCTCAAGGGTCATGCCACTTGCATAAGACCTAAATAAGTTATAATTTTATTTAGGTTTGTAGATCTAGCTTGATGATAACTATAACTTGTTAGATTGGTGGAATGTGTACTCGAGATAATTTCTTACATTAGTCTCTATGACACGTAATGTCTTGGCAGCACAAGTATCCATAGTCGCCTCAGAGTCAGCATTTTCTCTAATAGGGAGAATTATTGGTGATCATTGGAGTAGTCTTTCACCTCTGATGCTCTGCATGTTAACTTGCTTGAAGGATTAGTTCGATACAGAACATCAAAACCAAACTTTAGAACAACAAGATTAGTTTATGGAAAAATCATCTGAAGAGAAAGAAATGTATGTCGGATAAATTCTTGTATTAATAGAAGAAAATTAAGGCGTGAGTGCTCTTTCTAAGTAAATGAGATTTCTAGGGAGTGAATTTAAAGGGGAAGGATTTTTGTGACTTGGTGTAAAAGATTTCTCAGATATCTTAATAAGGAGTCTTTATGATAGCGAAAGCTTTTGTAGGTCTTTTAGTAAGATGGTGGGAATGTAGATACAATAGTTGCTTTACTATATTACATCCTCTGACCTTTCCTCTTTGTGTGTGTGATTTGTTTGCTTCTTCATGTTATTACCTCTTTTCTTAATACTAGTTGCGTTTTAGGTTTATTGTGATTTGTTTTCAATAGTCTATTCAACCCCCATCTAAACACAACCGTCTATCTTACATTAGGTATCACATCCCAATCCTCAATTGGCCAAACATCTAGGAAGAAAATGGCATCTAAATGATGTTGAGGGACAATCCATCGGGTAAAAGACTTCGACAACATTGTCTTTGCATATTAGAAGATAAGGATGGTTGCGTTCATGCAAATGGACTTTGACTTGATCAATTCTAAGAAGGGCTACCTCTCTCTACTAGACAAGGATGAAAATGAGCTAGATGAAGAAGATTGGGCCAAAATGATAAAAAAGGTATTTGGCTAATGTTAGTGTTATTGCTATCTTGCAGTGTGCACTCACCAAGCTGGAAATCAAGAAGGTTGGGCCACTAACATGCGAAGGAGATGTAGGACAAGATGATTGAATTACATGAAGCACATCCAAAGTAAAGTAGGCCAAGAAAGCATTATTTAAGAACCAGTTTAATAGCTTGAGGATGAAGGGTGATGAAATAGTGACCCAATTGCATGCTCATTTCAAAGAAGAGGTATATCATGGTCTTGTTGGTTTTGGTGATGTATTAGAGAATATGGATGTGATTTCTAAGGCACCTAAAGTCTTCCTGATGACCCATCTATTAGTAACGAAAGTGAATTCATTTGATCTTGTTATTAATATTCTAATTCCTAGTTTGACTCATATGCAAAAGATTCCAGAGGGGTTTGAGATACTTGAATAATAGTCTTATATCTTACATATATATCATAATTTGGTTTGAGATATAGAAGATTTCAATGAATTTTTCATTTTATGTTCTTTTCTTGTAACCTTATAAATGTATTTTTTAATTGTCTCATATCTAATTAAGCATCTATTCACCCCCAAACTCCCCCTCTAAATGTGGTCATTGATCCTACAATTAGTACTTGGAGAAGGTACAACAAACTCAAACTTTTGTTAGTGGTGGGCTTATGAAATGTTCAGTAGGTATGTTGTTTATAGAAGGTCTAATCCCACCTTAAAATAAAGTATATGATGTGGAATTAAACAATGCCTTTTTAAAGTAAATGTATAATAGATTTGAAAGGGAAATAAATATAATTAGCACCACTCCATCAGGATAATCATGGTGTGATTTTATTTGGGCTATTCATTGTCATCATTGATGTTACTTTGGATCAACCGAGTCAGTGTGCATGTATCTTGTACTTTGCAGAGGACCACCTTGCAAGAGAATGACATCGTATGCCAAGGCAAGGTCCTAAAGTTCTCGGCCTTTTGGATATCTAAAGTTTATATATATTAGGGGTTCTTTAGTTAGCTCTTATGGTCGTTACAGAGAGTATAAATGTATTGTTGTTTGATTAGGAAACCCTAAATTGCTTGATGATTTGAATGGAGAAACTTTGTTTCTTTCCTATTTAAGTGGCTTTTTCTAGCGATGGGGTTGTTGGGTGGCTTAGTTGAGATTGATTTTTTGCAGTGGTTAGTTGTCTGATCTTCATGAAGATCATCAGTAGTTTATCTGCTAATCTTCCTTTTTTAGAGATTTCTATTGTTTCGTTTTTTTCCCTTACCCGTTTATTATCTGTTCTTTTGATGACTTGGTGTGTGTCGTGTACTTCTTAGAGGGATTCTACACATGATTGACTGGAGTGGCTGCACAGACATAGGTCATAGCTTTTTCGGATATTTGAGATTTATATATATAACAGTGTGCTTTAGTCAGCTCTTATGAGTCATTTGGGAGACTATAAATGTATGATTACTAATTAGGACACCCTAAATTGCCTGATGATTTGAATTGAAGATATTTTATTGCTTTTGTATTCAAGTGGCTTTTCTTAGGGATGGGGTCATCTGGGCTGCTTTGTTAAGATTGATTTTGGTTAGATTGTTCAATCATCTAATCTTTGTGATGATCTTCACTATTTTTTCTGCTAAACTTCTATGTGAGAGATTTTTCACCTTTTTGCAATTAGTTATTGATGATTCTATGATTGAAGTTGTAACTTGACATACTTCTTATCATGTATATAGGTTATCAGTGAAATTTGTAAATATTTTTGCATTAATTTACTAATTTCTCGAAATTGTGACATGACACATGTAACTGCGTTGTCCTTTGTTAGAAATGAAAGAAGGATATTTAATGATGGAAATTGAAGGGCTTGTAGATTAATTAATGTAAGATCTTGAAAGCATGTTTTAAATGAAGAATATTTGGTAGCTACAAAGTGTGAAGATAAAATGGAGGATTAAGCATGTTAAAAGCCGAGTTATGAGATTAAGAATGACAATTGTAAGATGAGATTGTCCTTAAAGCGTGGTCAATATTCACACAAATGTTGACATGCACTTACCAATTTAGATAGATGACTGAGCACAAGCACTCATAAAGTTTTTCTGGAAAAATAAATTGAATTGCTTAAACTTTAACTAAATTATTCTAATCAGATGATGTTCATTTTGGTTTAGATCAACTAAAGCATCATATGAAATTTATAGGAGATCGTCATTACTTTATTAAATAACAATTTCTCATTTAACTCAAAGTATATAGGATTATTTCATATAGTTTTTTACCATATTTTTATTGTTTTACTCTCTTTTTTATATGAGCATAATCCAATAACTCAATTCTCCTCACTGAAGCTTCTATTGATATATAATTTATATGTGCAAATTATATAAATTGACTTTTTCTGAGTTTATTTTCAATTTAGGTTACTGCAACTATTTCGCGATATGTTTCACCGTCATTTTGTATGATTGATTTAAAATATCTAAACTTCCTACTCTTCTTAATACTTTGATCACTAATTGTCATTTCACCAATATAAACGCTTCTATCTTGACTAAATGTGCATTCTGTATATTCAATTTTTTGATCTATTAAGACGAAATCTTTAAACTCTAATGTACTCTTCCATAACTCGAGTTTTACCTTAGCTTCATCTGTAGTCTTATTAATAATGAGAATATTATTTATAAAAAATATACATTAAGGCCCATTATCATGAATGTATGTTGTCGCATCCTAGCTTAATAATGTAATAATTATGAGCAACGAAGCTAAAAAAATTGAGTTGGAAAATGATAGGCCGTGGTGATTGACACCACCATACTAGCTTATATTACATTATAAAAGTGCATATAAATAAAAAAGTATAACTAGTACCAAGTAGGGTATATGAATAATAAAAAGATTAAATATTTACAATTAACCTAAACTAAGTATATACAAGTATCCATACAAAAACTATACAGTAGTAGGACTCTAGTGCACTGAAAGAACTCTCAATCACTCTCCCTTTTGTGCAACAGGTGATGTACTAAAAAATATTTTTGTGTGTTAGTTCTACGACTCAAAACTTTTTAAATAGTAATATAAAAACAAACAAAATGATAGAATGTTGGGGATATAACAAATTAAATATGGATCTTAACAATAATGTTAATAATATTACCCATAACGATAACTCAATACTATTTCCCAATACTTGATTCATTTTACATTTTTTAAAGTTAGAGTCCTAGAGCTACTTTAGGCTGTTGTCCAATCCCTTCATCTCATCGAAGAATTAATCTCATGAGTAGTGCAATTGGGAAATCTCAATATCAGTATTAGAAGCAATATTAATTTGTGATCACTTGTGAAATTTCTCCCATCAGTAGTGCAATAGGAAAATTGCTAGAGGAATTACTCCCATCAATTGTGTAATAAAAAAACTTTTATACAATCACAATATCACAATAATATCAGTAGCTCGAGCTAGGAATCGACAACATTTTCAAGTACTCCTCTCTTTTATTATTTTTAGCCTATAACACTTATTTCAATGCTAATATTCTATATAGCAATATTCTCATATGAAATAAAGTGATTAATAGCTCATTTAATAGTATATCTCAATATAATCTTATTACTTTAATTTGTCATACGAATTCATAGCATATTGCACAATTATTAAAACATTTTATAAAAATAAATTTGCAGTAACGAAAATAGGTATTTAATCAATAAATAAATCATATGAGTTAGTCCTCTCTCATCTTTTTCTTAAGTCATCCTAATTTTTGAGGTTGGTGGCTTTAATTTTCTGTCCAGAATTTTAGACATTAATTAATTACGCGCGCACACATATATGATTATATACATTTATAAAATAGATTATATTAATTCTATTTTTTTGTCATAAAAAATATATTTATTCGTTGTTAAATTGAAATCGCCTTTAGGTAAATCTCAGGCAAGTTAAGACCTCATACACTATTAATTTCATAATAAATTGGGTCCATTTAGTTTTAAAAATTTCAAAAATATCACAATATCATATATATATTATTAATTAATAACCCTTTAATTAATTACAGTCTCCACCTATTTGATTTGCACATCCCCTCTCTCTCTCTCTCTCTCTCCCCTTAGGGTGTATGTATGGTTAACCAACTGTAACTGCCGATCAAGGCTGTCGGTTGGCTTCCTTTCCTAGAATCATGAATAATGAAGAGAGCAGTGGAGGATCACCTCACTGTCACATGCTGTCGAGTTCTCTCCTGTTGGCCATCATGGAGGAAGGGGGATGAAGGAGAAGGATGAGAATGCGAGGAATATAAGAAAAAGAGGAATGAATGTAACGAGATAAAGCTCCCCTTCTCTCTCTCTCTCTCTTTCTCTCTCTCTTTCTCTCTCTCTCTTCGTGCATATCCGGATTTCACCACCAAGCGACCATGGTTATCCATGGCAAATTTGGTGAAATTGCATATCAATCACTCTATTTCCCAAGCTTTTGCGTATATCCTAAAATTATTATATCGCAGTCCTAATTTCGTACTTGTAAGTCTTATTTAATTCATAAAAACAAATATAGATCTTCTTTCTCTCTCTAAATTTTTTTATTAAATATCTCAATAATAAAATAGTTTTTATAGTGGCAAGTTGAAACTTGAAAGGATAAAACAGAGAAGTGCTTAAAGGAGTTGAATGGAGAATTTTATAAAACTACAATTTGATTGCATATGTTGTATTCCCTAGGTGTTGTGTAAGTAACAAGGTACCAAGAATAGACAATGCATAAAAATGAAAATGTTGAGATAGATGTGTTATAATCTAAAAATTAAGTAGTAAGTTACTTTATTTCACATATAATTGGCGTAATACTTTTCTAACATTAATTAAAAAATAGGCTTAGGTGTTTGGGTGGGTTAAAAAAAATGCTGAACAGGTATCTTTTAATTCCGTGAATTTAAATTGCTTTGAAAGGAAGATGAAGGAAAAGGTCATAATTGACATAGACTCTATGCAAAAGAAATCATTTAATCTAAGACTAACATGACATGTTGCACTAATGTAATAATTGACTATTTAGGTGATTATGGGACCAAAACTTAGATATGTAGATTCATTAAGTATCTTGATTCCAATCTTGTGGTCCTGACCTTGACACTAACAAGTATTGCTAAATCCCACCTTGGACAACATGGAGGCAATGACAATGACCTCGGAACCCCGTTATGAGGTTCTGGGATCCCGACCGACCCTGGTACCATCACACGAGGTTCAACATCACGACATCGACGTACCAACCCAAGTGCAAGACCTGACAATAACTTTAGAGAATAAAGCTTAGATATCTACAATAGCTCGGGTTGAGAGGACAAGGCCACAACACCAACATTTACTTAGTTGAGAGAGATCAAAGAACCTCAAGGATGTCGTCAATGTTAGATCTTGTGGCCACAACACTGCGACTTCCATGTTGATTCACACAAGGACCTTGAACCTGACAACAACTGATAATCCTAGGTGATTTTGGAGCTTCCGCCATAATGTTGGTAAATAGTACAACCTAAGAAGCACGGACACGACACGGACACGGGACACGACACGACACAGACACGGGGATACGTCAATTTTAAAAAAAATAAGACACGACACTTCTAGGACACGTAAAATAAATAAAATTATTTATTTTCTAGAATTTTAATAAAAATAAAAGAAACTATAAATTGATCAAATATATGTGATAGCAAAATTATAAAAAGTTAAATGCATTTAACAGGACTAATCAAATATGAAAACTATAATATTCATTATGAAGAGTTTCGACACCCTTGTCTCCAACCATATCCATTTTGATAACATACTTCCATAATGGGGTGGTGTCATCAAAAGAAGATTGTGATTCTTGTGATGATGTTGTTTCTGTATTCATCTACGTATAGATTAACAAAAATAAATAACTATAAGTTCATAGAAATTAATTATATATTAAATTAATAATGATATGACAAAAAAATTTAAAAACATGGAAGAGAAGAAGAAAGTGAAGAAGGTGAAGGAGAAGGAGGACAAGACAAAAACAGTGAATAAAGGGAAAAAAAAAAGAAAACAAGAATAAAAAAAAAACAAAAAAGAAGAGGAGGAGAAGAAGAAGACGGAAGAAGAAGAAGATGGAAGAAGAAGAAGAAGACGGAAGAAGAAGAAGGGAGAAGAAGAATACGGAAGAAGAAGAAGACGGGAGAAGAAGAAGACGGGAGAAGAAGAAGAAGGAAGAAGAAGAGGCAGAAGAAGAAAACCAGAGAAGAAGACGGAAGAAGAAGAAGAACGAAGAAGAAGAGGCAGACGGAAGAAGAAGAGGCAGAAGAAGAAGAAGACGAAATAAGAAGAAGAAGACGGAAGAAGAAGAAGAAGACGGAAGAAGAAGACGGAAGAAGAAGACGGAAGAAGAAGAGGCAAAAGAAGAAAACCAGAGAAGAAGAAGGAAGAAGAAGAAGAAGAAAAAGAAGGAAATGCAGACCGCGACGGGAGAGGCGGCGACGACTGCAACGGCGACGGCGACTGCCGGTGAGAACTGGCGCTGCGACCAGAGAGCGATTGTGAGATGACCGCGACGGAGAGAGGGAGGACGCATGCGGAAAACCTAGGGCAAAACATTCGAACCGGTTTTTTGGAAAAATTAATTTTACTTTTTATTAAAATTTAATTAATTAATAATTGAGCCGTGTCCAAGTGTCTTGCAAGTGTCCTAAAAATGTCCAGCCGTGTCCTAGAAGTGTCCAGCCGTGTCCTAGAAGTGTCCAGCCGTGTCCTAGAAGTGTCCAGCTCTGTCCTAATTTTTTTTTTTAAATTAAAATAATTGGACACGTGTCCCGCCGTGTCCGACACGTGTCCCGCCGTGTCCGTGGCGTGTCCGTGTCCGACATGTGTTCGACACCGCCACGGCTACTTCTTAGAAGTGTCCGTGCTTCTTAGAGTACAACAAAGCCAAGACCATGCTGAAAGTGCCCATTGATTAGGATATAAAATAAGGTTTTTTTCTACTTTATTGTAAGTTTGGGAAGAGTGTATGGAGAAGTCTGACAGATTGCGTTGGGAACACTTGATGTGGCCTTCTTGTATCCTTTTATACATAGGAGAGAAATTGTAAATCAATAGAAGTAGAATTTTCTTCTAATGGGAAACTCTGCACAATTTTCTTCTCTTTTTCTTCACCTGCATTTGCCAAAAACAAAAAAAAAATGAAACAAAACAGAAACCTAACTCTCCATTTCAAAGGAATCTTCAGCTGGAACTTGTACTGGGAGTAAACCTGCTTTAATCATGGATCACTAGAAAACATATAGGCAGACCTCAAATAGGTGGGATGTGCATCTGAAGTAGAGCTGGTGGCTTTGAAAACTTGCTTAATGTGCATGAGAAATTGCAAGAATCAGGGATTTCTGTTTTTGCGATTGCATCATCGGACAAACTGTGCAGTTTGGTGGGAAGTTTAATGAATTCCTGTCACATGGCTTCTTTTGACGAGCAAACAAGCCTACCCACAGTGGTGGTTGACCAATTTGTTTGGTGAACTAATTCCTTCAAATATGGACTTGCTTATGTCATTTTTTGTTGGATTCCGTTTTTTCCGTTTGAAATTCAGTGTTACATCTTTTCAGTAATCAAATCCTTAGTTTTAGTTGATGAGAAACAATGTTCAGTCCTTACTACCTCCAATTTTAAATATAATGTTGTTCATATCTAGAAAAAGTATTGTTTGACGACTATATGTATTTCATTGGTTCAATTTTAGGAAAATATGATCTGGCACCCATTATTTTGTTTGACCGGCATGTAGGTCTATTCGAGCAGTAAAGGCAGCTATTATGTGCGTTAAGAGAGCACTGCATTTGTATAGTCACCAAGTTGCAAAACCTCGTATTGTTTTAGTTTCAGATACTCCTTCATTTATCAGGGAAATTACACCAAATCTTACTGGATTAGCAGAGGTAACTGAATCTTTCTGATGAGATATACCTTCTATTGTTGTCCTATATCATCTAATTGGTGTTTTTTGATCTTTTGAAGCAATACCCACATCAACAAATCTATTCAACAATTCTTGGTATTCTAATGTCAACTTTTGTTTGTTTCTTTTGTCTAGGTTATTCATTTTGATTACAAGTTGTTTGAGAACAGCATTTCTAGTTGGAGAATGAAAACAAATGACCAGGTATATTTTTGTGTATGGTCACACACCCATTTACATTTATGTAAGATTCTTGCATTGAGATCATTAGGCTCATGGAAGCATCTTTATAGGGCTCCCTTAATTGCCTTTCTCTATGATAATCTGCTTAGATTGGTCTAGAAAGCATGATATAGACAATCTATGGGGAGTAGGTATTTTAGTGTTTTATGATGCCTGGCTGTCTAGTTACTCCATGAACACTACAGGCTACACCAGACAAACGTGTATTCCATGTTAGTATGGTGATTTTGTCTCTTATTAGAACTCTATATTAAATATTCAATTTTCCTCTATATTAATTGCATCTTTGTGTATGTGTACAGAGAGGGGGGTGGGGTGGGGTGGGGAAGGGGGCTTGGTTGCTATGCACTTGCATGAGCATTAGAGTGGGTAGGCCTGTCAATGGGTCAGATTCAAATTGGATTGACTCGATCTATATCCGATCCAGATCGAGTAAGATCAAAAGTCGGATTCAATCAAGGTCGATTTGGATACAATCCATGACCTATGATATATTGGATTTTTAGATTGAATTTTGGATTGATTTGGAAATCTTACCTAGTATTTTTCTAATTAATTAATTAAGCTTCTTATGAAAAACAAGAGAGCTATGCACTTGCATGAGCATTAGCGTGGGTATGCCTGTCAATGGGTTAGATTCAAATTAGAATGACTCAATCTAAATCCGATCCAAATCGAGTCAAATCAAAAATCGGATTCAGTCAGGGTTGATTTGGATCCAATCCATGACCTATGATAGATTGGATTTTTGGATCAAATTTTGGATTGATTTGAAAATCATACCTAATATTTTTCTAATTAATTAATTAAGCTTCTTATGAAAAACAAGAGAGCTATGCAGTTGCATGAGCATTAGCGTGAGTAGGTCTGTTAATGGGTCAAATTCAAATCAGATTGACTCCATCTAAATCTGATCTAGATCGAGTAAGATCAAAAATCGGATTCAATTAGGGTCGATTTGAATCCAATCCATGACCTATGATAGGTTGGATTTTGGATCGAATTTTGGATTGATTTGGAAATCTTACCTAGTATTTTTCTAATTAATTAATTAAGCTTCTTATGAAAAACAAGAGAGCTATTTATTATAATTTTGTATTTTGTATCAAATTCTGAAACTTATACAAAATTTATGGATAGAAGAGAAGCCAGTTAGTTTTCTTACATGAGCAAGTCAATAGATATGGCATTATTTGATTCAACTTAATGAACATTTTTTCTACATTTTGTTAACGCCTTATGGAAAATACAATAACTAATATTTCATACTATAATGTATTTATGTAAATATGAAAAACTAATTCATAATCATGAAAATATGAAAGTATGTTTAATCAAAAAAGAAAGATAATACATTAAAAGTGTTTTAAGGAAAAGGAAAAAAATAATACAATTTCCAAAAGAGTTATAAACTTAAAATCCTGATTCAAACTTTCATCTTAGAAGTTGAATAAATCAAACCAAAAATAATTAATATGCACCATTAAAGTAACAAATGTTTTAAAATTTAATAAAATTTGTCAAAACTCTAATTACTTATGATCGCCAACTATAAAACAAATCAAATGAACATAAATTAAGATATTTCCTAAAACCTACCTTCAATTACAGTGAATCAAGCTTTTCCATGTTGTGGTATATTTGCTGGCAAAGAAGTAAGAAGAAGAATGAAGAGGAGGGAAGAGATTTCCCTTTCGACAAAAGACCATACCCAAGTTCAATAGCTTGATGTATTACTTAAGGCTATGATGGTTGGAGGCGGTACTAGACTTGATTAATAGGCGGGTTAGCCAATGGGACCACCTGGCCCGATGCTTCTTTGGGCAGGCTTTGGCAAAATTAAAGAGCCCATATATCAGTATCAGGCTTTTAAGCTCGAGTCTGCTAAAAAGGCTAGCAAGCCATGCTTTGATTTTGAGCCAGACTCAGGCCTTGCCTATATTTGTAGGGAATTAAATTGGATGTGATTAAATATGTTGTAAAATTTATTACTTTTAATCCTTATCTAATGCAAATCAGTTCCCATGATTCATTCAAGATATAGCCTAGCTTTTCATAAACACCTATTTTAAGTGAGTTATTGTAGTAAATTATATATATATTATGTAAAATAAAAAAAAATTATGTAGTGCTAGGCAATATGAGGGGGCTTTGACAACCCAACTTCTTTGTTGGACAAGCTTGACTTCCCGAAGCAAGCCCCCAATATATAGGCCTAGGTTAGGCTTGTGCAGTGTGAAAAAAGTTCAGGCCTGAATGAGCTTAACCCCATGCAAGGCCACTTTACCCATTGATTAGGTCTAGGCAAGATGGTGGGATGATGCGATGGCAGGGCATGGGGAACTGACAGAGATTGGGACTTTAGAGGTTAGCGGACAATATGAGGAGTTGCTTGGAAAGGACACAAGAGGCTATGAAGGTTAGGCTTAGAAATTGTAACTGATAGTTTCATTATTAAATAATGCAAATTTTTAATGAAATTTAATCACACTATTATTTAGATCAATATCAGATCAGATCGAGGTAGATCTGAAATCCTATCCAACAATTCTAAACAGATTAAGTTGGATCATTGGGTCGGAATATTAGATCTGAAACAATATTCATTCCCATATTATTGCTGGATTGTGTCTTGGATTGGATGGGACCAACATATGACCCATTGCAGGCCTACACATGAGTGGTAGGTTGGTGTACATGTTTTTAATTTATGCCATTCTTTGATCCAACCTAAAGCTGACTCTGATTAACCGAGTATTGGTCATCCGTGCACTAGCTCTTACTTGACTTGGTCAAATTGATGGTTCATGAAAGGGTAAGGATGGTGGTATATATAGGGGATGGATGATGGGCTGGTGAGCATGTGAAAATGAGATGAAGCTGGCTACAATAGAAGTCAAGGTAAGAGTTAAATTGTGAAATGTGAAATACGTGGATAAAAGAAAGTGAAATATGAAAGATGAAGAAAAGAGTCAATGAAATCAAAGTTTACCTTTCATGTGGTAGGTGAAGGTGATAAGCAGAGAGAGGGTAGGTAACAGTTGAGAAAACAAGAGAGAGGAAGTGGAAGAGAGCTGAAAATAGCATATAATTGCTCTTATATCCACTTCACGTGCATTGCTAGAAGGGGGAGTTAGTGAACTGGAAAACAATTAGTTCTAATTAAGATTGTGGTTTTTAGAGTTGATCAGCTTTTACAGAGATTTTAATGAGTTGAATTAAAGGTTTTTTTTTGTTTTGTTTTTTGTTTCTTTGGTGCTTAACGTTATTTGTGGATCATTTATAATTTAATTTGAAGATTTTAGATGTAATTAAGCTTGGTTGATGTTAGTTAGGAGTTACAAGCAGACTATGGGTAAATTTATGTGGAATAAGTTTGTTTTTGGTTTAAATCAGATTTTAATATATTTGAGTTATTACACACACATATATAAGATTTGATTCTTATTTTATATTCTGATTTCTAAGTTTTATATAGATTGAAGCATATTAGAATTAGTTGAGTTTTGGAGTATAAAAATTTTTAGTTAAATTAAGGATAATTTGGGTTACAACACTTAAAATTTTGTTTTAATTATTTAATTTTTTGTAGATTAACTTTGATTTTCTTTTTAACTAATTGATTATTTATTATTTTTGGTTATTTATTACTATTGTTATTTTATTTTATTTTTAAAGATGTTAGGAAGGCATGTTTGGTTAATTTCTTTTTTAGATATTATTTTAAATAACTAAATCATAATTAGAGTGGATTGTTTAAAGCTAGAAAATGGGTAAACACCTGATTACAAACCATGCAAACCTTGGTCTAGGCTGATGGGTTAACCAGATTCCAAACCATCAATGACCTACTTGACTTTGTTATTTAATACAAAAATTAATGTTCATTGTTAGATTGTTCACATTGGCAGGTTTCCGGTTTCAATTTTGTTAACTACAGTTATTACCACTCCATATTGGTGTGTAGTAGGTATTGGAGTTGGGATTTTAGACGTATGTATCTAGGTTTTCATATTTGCGTACATGAGTGTGCATGTTTCTATGTGTGTTAGAGTGGGTCTCCATGTGTATCTGTGAATGAACATTTGTTCGTCCGTGTACACGCCTTGGATTGACTCGGTTCTACAGTTAAATTTAGGACCTTCTTTTGAACTCTTTTGGTCTTACACAATAACTTTTAGAAAATCAAGAATTTCTAAGCATAATGAGATTTCTGTACCAGCAGCTTTACCGATTAAATATTTCTTTTGAACTTGAAATCTTTGACTGTCATCTATAATCATGTTCAAGATGATCCATTTATGTGTCCATTCTGAAACTTAAAGGTGAATTTGCCTGTGTCAATCAATGATTCCGGGTGAAGTATTTTATAGTTTTCATGAAACTGCTGGCAATTGTGGTTTAAAGGCCATCCAAAGATTACCTTCTGCAGTTTTAATCATCATAATGATGTTCAATTGCCTTATATTTGGGGTTTCCTTTATGATATTGTTTTACCAATAATTCTTTTCTTTTCTTTCTTCCTATATTATTATTTATTTCTTTGCATTAGTCCGCAGATTTTAGAGTCAAGGACTGGGGACCTGCTCCAAGATGGGTCGCATTTGTGGATTTCTTCCTTGCTTCACGAGCTAAGCATGCAGTTGTCTCTGGAGCTCACCGTCGTGTGGGAACAACATATTCTCAGCTTATTGCTGCATTGGCTGCAGCAAACCACCATGGTATCTCCCAAACTTAATGCCACCAATCTCTTTCATGAAGCTAACATCAACAATACCATTAAATATGAGCCAAACAATCATCGTGATGTTGTCTATTAGGGTATATAACTTTAGGGTTAAAGTCCTTGTACACTGCTTAAACAATATAGGTTCCTGTATCTTACACTTTGTAACATTTGGGGTCATTTTTAATTTTTTTGGTAAGCTTTTTAATTTTAAATTCGTTGGAAACTTAAAAAATTATCAGTGTCTATTAATACTAAAATAACATCTTTTTCTCTCTACTTCTCCCCCCACCAATGCTGGCATGCTACTGGTTCCACTTCTCCTCTGCCTCCCCCTCCATGCTGTTAGTCTCATCTACTTTGACTTGAGCATCATCCCAAAGGAGTAATTACTCTCATTATTCTAGACTTGTCCTGATTTTTCTCATTCTTCATCCATCGCCCAAATCTCCTCATCACTTCCATTGATTTGAAAATGGTCACTCGCCTCCACCGCCCATTCGTGACTTCTCCACGTTAATCTAAAACACTCCTATTTTAGTTGGGGCAAAGACCTTCCACCGGATGCATGTATTGTCACCGGCGGTGAGCGCTGATAGGTCATTCTCGATGTCAATTTACGAGATAGAGGATGGCCTTGACTAGCATTAGGCCTAGGGAATGGTGAGATTGGGACCTTGAGGGATCTATCGAGATACTTGGTTAGAACCTTGTTGTTGACCAAGGCAGAGCGAAGGAGTGGCGTTCGACATCGGCTATGGAGCAGAGGAGATTATGTGTTTATTAAAGCACAAGCTTTAAATGACAATTGAAAATTAGACTACATATATAATATGTAAGAGGGGATAGAGGAAAGAGAGAGGATGGAGAAAGAGGGGGGCGTCATGAGGAAGTTCCATGGCCTACAGTCTTGGTGTTTAAGTTCTGCTTCCTGTTGGCCTCCACAACTTTCGAAGATCGGAGAATCACTATTACTCATTGCCTTCATGCTCTCCAAAGTAGCTATGCTGCCATAATAAAGAGAGAAGAGTGAGGGAGTAAGAGAGATTAGACAAAAGGTTCAAGTGCTCAAAGAAAGATGATTTTTGCGAGAAGAATGATATTTTTAGGGCAAGTTTTTCATTTTATATTGTTTAATGGAGAAACGAATAGGACATGAATTGTTATATAGGTTAAACTACAGGGATACTATTCAAAATTTACTTCTTGAACTAAAGGGATATTGTCTTTGTGGACTTATTAATAATTATGGTATTAAACATTGAACCTTATATTATTGTAGTTCAAATTATGATATTAATATAAATTTTTTATAGACTTATTATTAACTATGGTATAAAATGATGAACCTTATAATAGTAATTTTTGTTATTTTAGTTCAAATTATGATATTAATGTAAGTTCTTTTTGGACTTCTTAATGATTATGATATGAAACTTACCCACTTTATTGTTGTAGTTTAAAGTATATTCTAGCTCAAATAACTAATCAATTGGCTTCAATCCCTCAACTTTTATTTTATTTTATTTTATTTTACTTTTGGAAAATAAAAATAGTAATATGGGATAAATTTTAAGATGATATTTAAATTTTATAATCAGCAAAATTAATTAGTAATTTTTAAATAAGTATGAAAATTTATTAAATATATTTATCATAATAAATAAGAAATTTAAAATATTTTAGAATTAAGAATTAAATTGGATTAATGATAAATTAAAATTTATCGAATAGATTAGGGCTTGTCTATTAAAATTCAATAAATCAGATCCACAGTTTAGAATAAAAATATTTGCCTCGCAAGGCAGGAGAAATTATTACTCTCAGGTTAATAGCTTAGTTGTTCACTCGCTTATTGGGAAGAGCCATGTCGACGTCTAAAGCAATCGCATGCAGAGCACAGTTAACAGCATAATAATGTAGTTTTTTTTTTGCTTAGTATAATACTTAGTATGGATATTTGTCTACTTGGCATAGATATTTTTCTGCTTAATATAGATACTTTTTTATATACTATGGATAATTTGTTTTGCGTAGATATCTTTTTGAATAGTATGTTCATATTAAGGAAAATATGTTTATACCAAGCATAAAATTGTGTATACTAAGTACAAAAATAGTTCATGCTAAGGGAATTTTTCTGAAAATGTCCATTACCGCTAATAGGTGTGGTGAACCGCTAAGCTATTATTCCAAGCGAGCGAGACCTCACGATGTTTTCAAGGGACTCTGAGTTATTCGATCGATGCAGAGTGCTGCGCTACTGGCCAAATAAGAGCCCTAAGTTACTCTAGGCAATTTCTATTTATGAAGATCTTAGCATATGAAATGGAAAATAAAAATAAATACGTAAAAATAAAATATAAAATATTTCTAATTTAAATATGGACTATGCTAATTACAATAAAGGTGAATTTAACTCAAACATAGTGCGTATTCACCTCTCCCAAATCAGCTCTGCGTCAAATTAAGTCAAATGAATATAGAACAAATAATGAACCACAAAAATGTCGGGATCTTCAATCATCATCAAGAGGATATGTGATGCGGGACACATGACTGATGATGTAGTTTAGAGATCAATAAATTATTTGTAGCAGAATATTCACAAATTAATGCTAAATTTTAGGACTCAATTTTATAATAACTGAGAAATTAACTAAACCCACAAAGGCAATTCTTTTAAAATTTTAAATAAATTAGATCGAAGGTAATTGAAAAAATTACCAACTCAGATTAGGACACAATTCGGTTTTCAACAAATCAGAAACGGGATAACAGGATTATAGGATCTCGCAATATTTAAGCAACAATAATTAAAGTGCACTCAATAATAATAGGTCGCACGGGCGGAACAATTTCGAGCAAATCATAAGCGAGCATAAAGATCTAGAGTATTCGATTCAACTAAATTAATTGTTTTGTTGGAATTCATACCTGGGCCGAAACTTTTAGGTACTCGTGTGTAATTTCCAAAAACATTAGGGCTGCTTTGCGTCGGGTGCATCACGAGCAGGGGCGAACAGTCACGTGGCGAGCGCAGCAGGCTTGCTCGGCGCGCTCGACAGGCGAGCGTCGCACGTGGGGCAGGTTGGTGGCGCATAGGGCAGGCGAGCATGGCAAATCGAGCGGACGAGAGTGCGTCGAGAAGTGTCGGTGTTGTTGCAACGGATGGAGTCGGTGTGTGCGCGTCGGGTGTAGCTGGCGCAAGCGCGTTGTCAACAATGTGGATGAGCGACAATGCGACCACGTCGGATCGGAGTTAACGAGCTGGACGTAGAAGCGCAGGCGAGCAGGCAGAGTGATCGAGGATGAGACAGGTGAATTTTGAAGGGTACAAAGTGAATGGAATCGAACCCGGAGGGGAGGAGCTGGAGCAAGTGCAGTTTAGGGATTCTCACCGAAGGCCCAAGCCCTTGTTTATTCGGTATAGTGATTCATTCCAAAATTAAATAATCTCAAGAGAAAACACAAATTAAGTTCATTTAGCATTAGCCAAATAAGAATAACAGGGAGACGTTTATATAGACCTCTATATAAAATAATTTAATAAAAAAAATACATAATATTATAATTTTCTCACACAAATGAGAAAATACTAGATAACATGCCTCAAATAACAATCACAAAAATAGAAATAACTAATACAGAATAAATACGAGAAATAAAATTAGCCTAAAATGGAATCTCTAATCAATCAAAATGAATGTGAGATTGTTAATTCACCTAGTTAGCAATTCGCAGCATCTATCTTGCCAAATCTGTCTTGATATTCAGTAGATCCAGATCGAAACAGTGTGGCTAGATCTCGGCTGTCGACGATAAACTCTGCCATGAATGAATCGACGGTCGATCGTGGTGTCCCTACTAACTCTCTCCGGGTGGGAAAGACTCAACTATGTCAAGTAGGGGTCCTCTCTACTGTGATTTCTCTGACAAATCTTATCTCTAGTAGTCCATGAATCCTCAGACAGTGGTAACCCTTCTAACGAATTAAATAATGCTGGTATCCTTGATTTCTTATGAAAATTATCTGCTCATTAAGAATTTGCTCTATTTGTTTCTGTTTATAAGTGGATTTGGCTGATGGACCCTCGGGTAAGGGTTCCTGTTAGCTCCTTACATGCCACCAAATCTGAGATATTGAAAGTTGAACTGATACCATACTCTGGTGGTAAATCAACAATATACACGTTCAAACTAATTTTCTATAAAATTCTAAAAGGACCAGCTCCGCGAGCTTGTAATTTCTTAACAGTTCCAGATGGGAACTGCTCGGGTTGAACTCGAATCATCACATAATCTCCTTCTGAAAATTCCTACATTCTTTTGTGACAATCTGCTAATTTCTTATAAGTGTTATTGCTAGAACTTATTTTTTTGCTACTTTATATAGTTCTCTAATATGATGTGCAAATAATTCAGCAGACTCAGACATTGTAGTATGCATAGGTAATGGAATGAGATCTATAAGAATTCTAAGCTTATAACCATGCATAATTTCTAATGGATTCATGCGTACAGACCATTAACAGAATTGTTATATGCAAACTCAGCACAAGGTCCTAATTTTTTTCATTTTCTCCCACCAAGCAACGTAGTTGGTTTTTTAAGCTTTTATTAATTACTTCTATTTGTCCATCAGTTTGAGGGTGAAAGGCTATAGAAAATTTAAAGCTGGTAATAACTGGTAAACTTAGTGTCTCGATCAAGCACCATTGACTTTGGCAACCCATGAAATCTGATTACCTCATCGAAAAACAAATAGGCAATCCTGGAGGCATCTGATGTTTTGGAATAAGGAAAAAAATATGTCATCTTAGAAAATCGGTTAACCATAACACAGATGGAATTGTGCTTATCGGCAATCCTAGGTAATCCTAAGATGACACATTTTTTAGAAAATCTGATGTTTTGGAATAAGGATGATCAAGTATGGGTAGAGGTGTATAAAGTCCAGTGTTTTGTTTTTGTTGTTTTGCAATAGTAGAGGTTCGATACTAACTATACGCGCGACTTCCCTTTTGAGGGTTGGCCAATAAAATTGGTTCTCTACGGCCTTAATCGTTTTATTTCGGCCAAAGTGACCGACTAATCCACCTGCATGTAACTTCCAAATAAAGAAGTCTCCAATGGATGTTCGTGGGAGACAGAGTCTGCGTTCACGAAAAAGGTAGTCATCCTGAATTAAGAAGTCAGCGAACTCTCTAGATTGTCCTTCCTTTACAGCGGCATAAATGACTCCAAAGTCAAGACAATTCTCATAGGATTCGATAAGTTTGTCAAATCCCACGACTTCGACACAAATAGTTGATAAGAGTGAGACTTGACGACTCAAAGCGTCCACGACTTTATTTTCGATTCTTGCTTTATGTTTAAGTACAAAGGTATACTCTTGTAGGAATTCGACCCACTTCGCGTGCCTTGAATTCAACTTTTTTTATCAGTTCAGGTACCTCAGGGCTTTGTGATCAGAGAACAGAATGAATTCTTAGAGTAAGAGATAATGTTGTCAATACCTCAAGGTTTGCACTAGAGCATAGAACTCTTTATCGTAAATAGATTACTTCTACTTAGCCTCGTTTATTGTCTCACTAAAGAAAGCAACAGAGTGATTTTTTTGGGATAGTACACCACCAATGCCAACTCTTGAAGCATTGCATGAGACCTCAAAAATCTTCGAAATGTCTAGAAGTCTTAGAACAGGAGCTTCGATTATCCTAATCTTTATTTCTTTGAAGGCTTTAGCAGTAGCTTTCGTCCATTCGAATGACTCTTTTCGAATACAATCGGTAATTGGAGCTACGATGATGTTAAATCTACGGATAAATTTACGATAGAAAGTTGCCGGTCCTTGAAAGCTGCGTATATCATGAAATGCTCTGAGGAACTGACCAACTGACTATGGCACTTACCTTTTTAGGATCAGCGGATATACCCTCTATGAAGACTAGAAAGATAACATAAATGCACATTTTTTTAAATTTGCATATAAGTTATCTTTCCTAAGAGCTTGACAGATCTGAGATAAGTGTATAACATGCTCTTCTCTAGTCCTGTTTTAGATCAAGATGTCATCAAAATAGATCACAGAAAAAATATCAATAAATAATCGCAGGACTTGGGTCATCAGCCTCATGAAGGTACTGAGAGCATTAGATAACCTAAAGGGCATTATCAACCACTTATATAAACCATCTTTCGTCTTGAAGGCTATTTTTCATTCATCCCCTGGACGAATTCGAACTTGATAGCTGCTTTTAAGATCAATTTTACAGAAGATAGTGGCTTCAGCCATCATATCAAGCATATCATCCAAGCGAGGGATGGGAAAGCCATACTTGATCGTGATTTTGTAGATGGCGCGACTATGTATGCACATCCTCCACGATCCGTCTTTCTTCGGAGTCAGAAGGGCTGGAACTGCGCAAGGGCTAAGGCTTTCTCGGATGAATCTCTTTTGGAGCAGTTCATTTACTTGCCTTTTTAATTCTGTATGTTCAGTGGATTCAAGCGATAGTGTGGAAGATTTGGTAGCGTTGCTCCAGGCATGAGATCGATCACGTGCTGGATATAACGCATCTGGGGTAAGCAGTTAGGAAGATCTTTTGGGAACATGTCAACAAATTCTTTAAGTATAGGAACTACTTCTGATGGAGGTTCAACCGGATCACTCTCCTTTACTTCCTTAACAGCAACTGCCCAAATTAAGGAATTTTCATCCACTTCCTTTTCGAACTCTCGAGCGCTAGTTAAGTGGAGGTTTTTCTTCTTTGAGGCCTCTTTCTTGCTTGAAGTTTCTTTCTTGCTAATAGCCTTAGGAGGGGAAGGACTTAGCACGATCTTGTCACCTTTATAAGTGAACACACAAGAATTGAATCGTCCTTGAAGAGTGACATCCAAATCATACAACTAAGGTCTACCCAAGATGATGCTACTAATTTCCATTGGTAGGACATCACACCAAACTTTGTCTTGATAGGAGTTAAATTGAATCGGGACTAAGTATCGCTGTGTAACCTCCTTGGAAGAGGCATTAATCAAGAATACTTTATATGAATTGGGATGACTTTCAGGAATTAAACAATCCTGGACACAGTCATTGTGGCGATCACATTCACACAACTTTCATTATCAATGATAACCTTATACCTTTTCGTTAATTTTTATGTAAGTGTAAAAGATGAAAGTTCTGCGCCAATCACCACTCTCTTTGAGATGGGTTGGGGCACATCTAACAACCCTGATTCTAGGATCATTACGAGATTCAGACTCATAAATAAATCTAATATATCCTAAAGTTTCATATTCGGGATCCTCAAATTCATCAATAAGTGCCTCATCAGCCACATGGGTTGGGTCATCTTCATAGACTGGAGAATCATCATCCTGCTTTATGACCATCGTTCTTTTAGGACATTCGGATGCCATGTGACCGATTCTCTGACACCTGAAAACGTATATAGCGATTACCACTACTACGAGAGGTCTCTCCAATAACAATCTTGCCTTTGTCACTGGCAAAAGGCCGGCTAGTAGCTAGTGGGCCATTAGTTGGCTTGGTCCCTAAAGGCGTGGACTTTGTGGGAGCTATAGTCAAGCGCGGATCACCTTTACGTAGTATGATCGGCTTTTGATACCTTTTTAGATCTTGGGCAACCTGATAAGGTTGCTCAAGGTTGGGATTTGTCTCACAATAATTTTGCGCTGCAAGTCGTCCCGAAATACAGATCGAAATCTAGAAAGCGTGACTTCTGGATCCTCGTGAACTCTACATCGCATAAGAAATTCATCAAACTTTGCGATATATTCAGTGACTGTCCTATTACCTTAAGTCAGCTTCTGCCATAGGTGATGCTGATATGAGACCGAGACATATTTCTAAATTTTGTTTTAAGCTCATCCCATGATCCAATAGGTTCCTGTGGACCGTGCTGCAAGATTCGCTCAACATTATTTATGTAAAGCATGACTTGCATAGTGAGCTTCATCTTTGCGAATCTAACCTTTCGATTTTCCGACATATCATGCCATTCATAATAATGGTCCATGTCAGCTTCCCAATCTAAGTAAGTCTTTGGGTCCAGACTGCCATCAAAAGTAAGGGCCTCTACTTGCACACAAACGAGGAAATACCAGATAACATGCCTCAAATAACAATCACAGAAATAGAAATAACTAATATAGAATAAATGCGGAAAATAAAATCAGCCTAAAATGGAATCTTCAATCAATCAGAATGAATAGTAGATTTCCAATCTTAGTCTGCAATTCGCAGCATCCATCGTTTCAAATTTGTCCTGATAGTTAGTCAATTCAGATCGAAGCAGTGTGGCTAGATCTCGACCGTCAACGATAAACTCTGACAGGAATGAATCGAGGGTCGATCGTGGTATTCCCACCAATATGAAAAGGATCAAAATAATGGTGTCATGTGTCCTCACCAATTAGACTTCCCCATTTGTTGCTACTGGGAATCTGGGCATCCTGATTTTCGTGTATAATATTGGCAAGCCAAAGCCAAATTCCCTTCGCTTCTTTTTGCCTCAAACTTTTAAACCTGTAATCTGTCTTGGCTATAAAAATGACTATTAATTTCCGAAATTCAACTTGTCATTTGAATCTTCTTGTGGCAGGTAGAGAACCCATGAACTCCAGCTTTTCATTTCTTAGCAGCTTCCAGAGCAATCTTCTTGTAGGTGGACTGGCAAACCAAGTCGGATGGGGTCATGCCTGGAACAGGTTTGCTGGTCCACTCAGCTGCCGTCACCAGCGGCACCAGTGTGCCTTCACGCCACTCCTTCCGTCCGGATGGTGGGATGGGGACTGGCAGAGCCCCATTCCCCGAGACATCCGAAGGCTTCGAGCTTTCGGTGTTCAGCTTAATCGGACTGGCCATGTCATAGATGGCAGTCTTGAATCCTACTGTGCAAGGAGAAAAGATCATGTGAAAACCATTGCTGTTATTGGTTCATGCAGCAGCTCTAAGTGCTTTTAGTTCTGCTCATCTCCTCATCTCGCCTCAGCTCATCATATTAGTTGGTAAGAAATGTTGGATGATTTTCTGGGCTAAGAAATCCAGAAAATGTTCTTGTTTGAGCCTGTACGACTTCAGGAGCGGCTGTAAATTGTTTATATAAACCAATGTAGAGCTGATATGTTCAGCAATGTAGAAAGTTCTGTTTGTATAACTAATGTTAGAGCTAGCTGTTGACCTACAATGTATAAATTTCTGTTCATATTCCTTTTCTCTAATTGGCATTTGTAAAGGGTATGACTAAAAATTTTTCTTATAATAATTTTAAATTTATATATTTTTGCATTGGTTACGGAAGTTTTGGCTGAATATATTTAAGAAAATATGTATTCGTATATTTTGCGTAGATAATATTCTCCTTATTGATAATATTAGAAATGAGGCTAACGTGAAATTTGAATTATGAAGGAGTACCTTGAAATCTAAAAGGTTTTATTTTAATAGATTAAAACCAAATTAGCATTTATAGTAAAGATATAAGTATTTATATTAGCATGATGACATATTAGCAATTAATAAAATAGATGGTGATGTGATTAGTAGGATTTATTCAGGATGTATAAAGTGGAGAAATGTACCTCGTATATATGTAATAAATAAATTTTTTTAGACTTAAAGATAAATTTTATAAAATAGTTGTAAGACTGGTAATGTTATAGGGTGCTGAATGTTGGCCTACAAAATAAAATTATATAAATAAGATAAATGTTGTAGAAATGAATATGTTATGGTGGATTGGTGGGTTTACACGAATAGATGAGATAAGAAAAAAATATATTTGCAAAAAAATTGGAATAGATTTAATTAAGGATAAGCTTATAGAGAGTCGGTTTAAATGATTTGAACATATAAATCGAAAGAAGCTCCAATAAAAAAAATTAGATTATTGGATATTGCCTATATAAAAAGAGAGGGAGACAAAAAAAAACATAATAAAAAATTATGTGGGATGATATTATTTGGACTTGAATGAGTTATTATTAGTTAATAGAATGCAACAGAAATAAAGAATTCATATAGCTGATCTCACTTAGCGCTTATAGTGTTTATCAGGTCATGTTTTTTTGACAGTTTATTTTTAGTCAAAAATTGATTTGCAAAGATTTGCTAACGCATTCAACAAGGGGACATTCATTCAAGTTGGTAAACATTACATGTTTCATATTCTATTCTCAAATATTTACATACGGGATGCATTATTTCGTAAACATTACATATTCCATATTTCAATAAAATGACAGTCTTTTTACGGCGATTGTTAATCATTGGATAATATATGTGAGCTTTTACGACTCTTTCATATAAAATGGTTGTTCACAATCTTTAAGGAGGTTTTCAACTGATGCAAAAGGTGTTTGTTGTGATCTATCATTTTTCTCTGTATTTCTTTTGTCAAGTACTTTTATCTCACAGGATCATACAATATTATCTCTTTTTTTTTTTGCATTTTTTTTTATTTTTTTTAAAACGTAGAAAATATTAAAATTTAGCCCAAAAGAAGGAAAAACATCATCGTAAGAATTCTGAAGCGTATTATATTCACTAAATTAGATATTAAACTTTACTTTAAATTTGATAGAATTATCACAAATTGGTGAAATGGATAAGGGCAAATTACTGATAAGTCTCTGCAGTATATTTATAATCATATTTTAGTTTATATTTTTTTAAAAAATCCTTATTTAAAGCACTACTTAAAACTTTAAAACTAAAATGTAATTATAAATAAATTATAAACATTATATAAAATAATAATAATAATACAAAATCCTTGCACCCACACAAAAATTATCTTAGATCTTTTGATCCAACAAATAATTTTCTCTAAGTAAAAGGAAGATAACTGCCATCATGCCACGATTTGTGCTTGCCATATTAGATCTCCTCTCCTCTCAGTCCCAGCGGCGAAAGAAGAACATCCCTTCACAAAATTAGAAACATTTCATGAGTCGTTACTTGCCATTTATAGAGGTAACCGTTTATTGAAAATTCAAAAAAAAAAAATATTTGAAATTTGAAATCCCGCAGTCTCCATTTTCTATTTATTAATTTATCGTGCATGCTAATTAACGATCGACTTCTCTCAGAGGAAGAAGGCAAGAGGGAATAGTGGAGACCAGCAGAGAGAGAGAGAGATCATGGAGGGAGACTTATTAGAGAGGACTTCAGCCTTTCCATGGTGGTGGGAGAGCCTTCTGATCAGTCCCCATTCTTCTCACTGGTTTCACTCCACGCTCTCAGGTCTCCTATTTCTCATCTCATCTTCTTTCTAATTTGCCAAAAATTATTGCACGCGCATATCATATCATTCAAACCATATCTTATATCTATTTTCCATGTGAAGCGTGTGTTTCTCATGCGTCAATCATGAGAAGTATGAAGCATATAACTTTGATTTAAATGATTCGTATATATTGTTCGAGTTTACATGCTTCTTTAGTGCATTATTGTGGTTATGATCACTTTTTTAATGGTTGCCATCTCTCGAGACTGATTAGAATTAATTCAAATCGTATATTATCCAGTTGGGATTTTTGGGTTTGTCATGTTATGGCGTCCACCAAAATTTATGAGTTTTACATCTAGAAGATTTTTCATTTTTAAAATTGAGAGTAATTAGTTATATTTTTTTGAGGATAAGTTGGTACTTTTCAACACATTAATTTAAAATTAATTAGTTTTTGTATTTAATATTTCAAACTATAGTATAGATGTTTTGAAAGTTAAATTATTTTTGTTTTAAAATTAACAAACAAATGTAATGGAAAAAATTAACTAAAATTTCTTTTTTATAAGAACTAGAGAGGGACGTAGAGAGACGGGAAAGATGGAAGGAGATTAAGGCCCTGTTTGGCATGAAGATTAAATCAGGATCAAATCAGGATTAAAATGATACTAATTTAAAAAATAATAATAATAATAATAAATAAATAAATTTTAATTATTCTACACAAATTCTAATATAAAAAAATATTATTTTACTTCACATACGCAATAATCTTCAATAAAAAAATTAATTTTATTTTACATCCTAGATCAAAATACTCGATTCAAATATTTTGGTCTAGATGTAAAATAAAGTATATATTTTTATTAAAAATTATTGAGTATGTGAGTAAAATAATATTTTTTTATATTAAAATTTGTGTAGAATGATTAAAATTTTTTATTTATTATTATTATTATTATTTTTAAAATTAGTATCACTTTGGTCCTGATTTTGTCCTCGCGCCAAACAGGAATGGAAGGGAGAGAGGAGGTAAAGGAGAAACTATTGAGAGAGAGAGAGAGAAAGAGAGAGAAGCCAATTTTAGCTATTCAAGTGGGCCAAATTATAATTTTTTCCTTCCTCCGTCTGACAAATTTTAGAGATTAGGTCTATTTGTTTGTAAAATTAAATTTTAATAGAGATATTTTTTATTAAAAATTGTGAATGATGTGAGATAAAGTTAGTTATTATGTTGAAATATGCGATGGATATAATATAAAGTTAGTTATTATATTGAGATATGTGAGAGATGTGATATAAGTTAGTTATTATTTTAGTAATGTATGTAGGATGTGAAATAAAGTTAATTTTTAATATTAAATTTTATGTGTGATGTGATATGCCTGATTAAAATTAAATCAGGGTAATTTTCAACTACCAAACACACGGGACCTAGATAACTAAATAAAAATATTATAATATCAAGATAACATTAGATAGAGATATTTTTTTATTAAAAATCGTGAATGATGCGAAATAAAGTTAGTTATTATGTTGGGATACGTGAAAAATGTGATATAAATTTAGTTATTATGTTGGGATATATGAGAGATATGATATAAGTTAGTTATTATTTTAGTAATGTGTATAGGATGTGAAATAAAGTTAATTTTTAATATTAAATTTTATGTGTGATGTGATATGCCTGGTTAAAATTAAATTAAGTTAATTTTCAACAGCCAAACAAACAGGGCTTTAGTGTAGATTAGCAACCATATCCTTAACAGATGCTAATATGCAATTCAAGGGATATAAGTCGCGTATAAATTATAATTTTTTGGCGTGCTTTTTTCGTAATGATAATAGTCCAATGTTATTCCTCACCTAGTTTTGTTGAATAAGTAGCTGTTTTCATAATTTTTTTTGCTATAATAATAATAATATTTGTTACAAGAAAGAGACTCATTTGAATATTTACTCGAATTGATAGAGCAAATTGCTTAATTTGAAAACTAGGGACTTATATATACATAAGGGCAAACAAGGGTACCTAAATGTTATATACCCAAAAACTTTTAAATATTTATTTCCACTGAGTGTGAAATTGATAAATTATTACTTAGGACATGCATATTATTTCAATAATATACTTGATAAATTTTTCTAATAAAACAATTCTATTATATTCTTTTTCAAATTTATATATTTTTTACAATGTCAATATATTTTATTGTATTTTTCTCTGTTATATATATATATATATGTATATTATTATTATTATTATATATAAATATATATATTTCTGGTGATAATATTTTGGCACTGCAGAGCTGGAGCAAATCACAAAATCTCTGTCGTCTCTGGCCCATCAGGACCCTGGCGACTCTCTCGCTCAGCGAGCAGAGTTCTACTACCAGAAGAAGCCTGAGCTCTTAAAAATAGTTGAAGAAGTTGAGAGATTATGCCGATCGCTGACCCTACACTGCAGCCAGCAATCCCGCCGCTCATCTCCACCTTCAACCTCTCAGATCGCCGGAGGAAAAACCACAAAGATCGAATCTTTACGCTCCAACGCCGAACATTCAACAGCAGAGGATCCTGATTCTGAGCTTCTCGCAGAATCGAAGTTCGAAGATTCGACGATTTCCTGCGAGCCCACGATGCAGTTATTGACATCGGCGAGCTGCGAGCACTTGAAGGAGCTGGCGAGGAGGAACGAGGAGAAGCGGCACGCCATTGCTGAGCTCTGGAGCCAGATGGAGGTTCTGATGAAGCAGAACGTGGAGCTGATGGCTGAGAACGAGGCTCTCGCTGCAAGGCTCCAGGATGAGAAGCAGAATCATCTTCCTGCTGCATGCTCAAGGTGCAGCAGAATTAATGGAAGGAAGCATGCTATATCTGATCAGTTGGCCAGGCTGAAAACTCTGCTCGTTAGTGCATTCTGGGGAGAGCATTCTTCTTGATCACCTCTCTCTCTCTCTCTCTCTCTCTCTCTCTCTCCTCTTTCTCTCTTGATTTGCTGCTGTTTGTGTTAAATTGATACCATTTTGATGTTTTTCTTTAGTTTTTAGTTAGAGCATTCGAAACTCGTTATCGAATCCTATAAATCACTATCTTTCAAGACATTTAAATTAAAAGATGATAGTGTTTACCATAAAATACTAATTAACATATGTTTATTCTTTTGATCTACTATGATCATTAAAAGATAATTAAAAAATATAAAAATATATGTTAGAACCTTCTCTAACACTCCTAGTCGAACAGCTCATGTCGAACAGCACTCCTCAAACAGCCCTAATCGAACAACCCTTCAAGGAGATATCACCAGATCGTACCCTTCGTACTACTATGTCAACTCAGCATTTAAGATGGCATGGGGGGTCCACTGTCTAATCGTTCTTTGCAGGAATAGGTGTCAGATGTGACAGATTGTACCTATCATGTCTCCTCCTCTCCAAGCTATAAATAAGAAAGAGGAGGAGAAGCTCTTGGATTTTTTCTCTGGAGAGGTCACTCTCTCTTTTTTTCTTGTACTTATTCTCTTATTCGGTCTCCATTTAGAGGCCCTCAAGCTTTGCAAGAGAATGGATTCAATTAGTGAATTTAAATCGCCTAGACGATCTCGTGGTTATTTTGGCATATTTTTTGCATCAATAATATATTAGTTAGTTGTAGTCTGATTAAGTCAAATATATTTTGTAGTCAAAATGAACTGAATTATGTGCTAATTCACGATCAAATTGGTCAAATTAGACAATCCGATATTTAGTTTTTATAGCAATAGTTCAAACAGACATACACACACATATATTTTGACATTATTAATCATTGAGTCTTGCTATATAGCTCTAATAATCGACTAATTGTGGTATAAGATTTTAATTCATTGAATTATCCGGGTAGATTAAGTTTCAATTCACAGAATAATTAAGTGAATTAGGCTTAAACTACCATTGATTAATTATTGCTGATGCATAATATTTTTTTTAACGATTAGTAGATTTGCTCAATTGCATCAAAGAGGTGCATTAACACAATATTCTTTTAAATATGGTGTGAATTCTACAAATTGTTTTAATCTATTTTTGATTTGAGTTGATTAAATTTTAAATTGAATTGAACTTCATTTTTATTCATATTTTTATTTAATATATTATTTTTTGATGTTAAATTAAAATATAGGGGGATTTATATACAGAACATTGAATTCATCACAAATTACGCATTTCATCATCGCTTAGTAAATATTACGTATATCACACTCTGCTTATGGGTTTTACATTTCTATTATAATATTTTTATTATAAGCAGAGTGTGATATGTGTAATATTTACTAAACGATGGTGAAATGTGTAATTTGATATGAATTCAATGTTCTGTATGTAAATCCTCTAAAATATATTATTATAATTTCATGTATGTATTTATAATTATAGGCATATGGTGCTAAATATGGTTTGAATTAATTTTATTTTAATTTAATTAATTTGAGTTATAAAAAATTGAATTAATTTGAAATAAAAAAAAATGATCAAATTTCGAATGAAATTGTCAGCTTTGCCCATGCCCATCTAACGAATGGCGCGGAATCTCCGTACCAATCGCTGGCAATTTCTCGAATGTAGAGATAGAAAGAGAATGACACGGAGAAAGAGAGATCCGACGGCGTCGCGTCGCGTCGCGGTGATCTTCCTCCTGCCGTCCGATCATATGATTGGTCCGTGGGGCTACTGCGCGTACAGCCAATGGACGGAGAGCACGTGGCGCAACCGGGCTGAACCAGCTTGTTCGCGAGCACGAACCGAGGTTATGATCGTAATTTCGCTCAACAAGCTGCGGCCCCTCGTGGTCTGGCGTGCTGTCAGGGCCCGTCATTCCCCACTTCCCTGTCAGCTTGACAACACTCCACTGATACCATGAGAAATATTAAATTATACTACAAAAAAAAAGACATATTAAATCAAAATAATAAAAAATAAAAAATTAAAATTATTTTAATCTTTAGGCATATGATAAATGATAGCATTTTTTAAAGACAATTTTTACGAATACAGTAATGTGATTTTTTTTTTCTATCACATCTACTAATAATTATAATTATTACATAAGTAATTCCTCACCAATAAATCACTGCTATCATTATAATAAATTTAATAATATTGATGACCGTCTTGATCGGTATAATAATTTGTACTGCTTATCAAATATTATAAAATGATCTAGGGTTGGAAAATATAATAGAATTATTTTAAATGGACTAACATTAATCCAATATATGTATCAAAAAATAAAAATAAAAAAATCAATTCAATATATAATTATCCGGGGAGCTTTAATTAATAAATTCTATTCTAACGAAAAATGTCAGCTGTTTACCCCTACCTGTAGGCCCATCAGGAATATGCACGAGAACATGTAGGGGTAGTTTCGTCTTTCCATAAAAAGAGCTAACCGTGAGTACGTATGCCATAAAGGCATCATCTGAAAACCCTACTTCCCATTAGCCTTAAGGATCCTCTCGCTCTCGCTGGGCTCAAATGGCGGAGAAGACGCCTGACTACTTCGACTTCATGAAGCAGCCGCCGGCGCAGGATCCAGAGAAGTGCCCTAAGAATGAGCCGACGTCGCCAGTCCGATCGCCGGCGTCAGGGCCGCCGAGGACATTCCCTTGCACCTACTGCTCAAAGAGATTCTACACATCCCAAGCCCTCGGCGGCCACCAAAACGCCCACAAAAAGGAGCGAGCCGCCGCCCCTCGCCGGATCGCCACCTCGGCCCCCCCGCCTCTCCTCCCCTCCCACTCCACCGGAATCCTCCAATCTGCCTGCGCAACGTTTTCCCGGCCTTGGATCGCCACGCCCCGCGCGTACGTATACTTCTACAGCCCCCCTTCCTCTTCCTTCTCTCTCCCTACCGATCTTCCATACCCTTCTCATTATCCCCTCGCCCTCTCTCCGGCCACCGCCAGTCCCGCCAGCGCTATCGCCGTCCGGGAGTCTGACGGCGTCGCCCATGCCGACCTGGATCTGGATCTTTCCCTCCATCTTTGATTTTCTTTTTAGAGTTTTGCGATTGAAACCTATCGATGTGCTGTTAGTTTTTTGTCACCTTGATGAGAATGAGAGATTCCTAAAATGACGGGATGTGCTTCAGCTTTTCTTTCTTCCAATTTGTTCAGTTTTTTTTTTATGCTTTTTCGTACTTCATTTTTTGTCGTCTTTCGAAATTAAATATTTTAATTATGAAATTCACAATTAACTAAAATTTAAATATTTTTCAAAAATATTCAAGCAAACTATATTAGATAAGTCTGCTTATAAACATAAATTAAAAATTTTAATTTTATTCGTCTATGATCACTTATAATGTAATTAATAGTACTGATCAATTAAGTGCTTTTCAAAATATTGTTAAATAACATAGCATAATTTTATCTACCTGAAAATTAAATTAGAGATTATCTATTTATTCAATAATAATATTGTGTACTATTAATTACAATTATTTAGTGAACAAAATACTAATTCTTTATAATTAGAATGTTAATCAATATTATTAATTAAGAGCACTCAAATACTTAACTATTTATTCAATAATAATATTGTGTACTATTAATTACAATTATTTAGTGAACAAAATACTAATTCTTTATAATTAGAATGTTAATCAATATTATTAATTAAGAGTACTCAAATACTTAATTATAAGAAAAAGTCAAGTAATTTTAGCTATAATACTACAAAATATTATCTCTGTTAACTATATATTATATATATATATATATAGCATTGTGTATTTTTTAAAAGTATTCTAATTAATGGTATAAATTAATATTGTGAAATTAATTATACACAATACTATATATATATATATATATATATATATAGTAATAAAGGGCTATAGGCATCACCTATATATGCTCATATACTTTAAATTAATAAGTAATATTTATTAAACAGTTTAAATATATATTAATTTAAGTAGATTAATTAATAATATTTATTAAAATATAAGCTGGTAATTAAGTTAAATGTGACCAAGCTACTTTTAATAGTGAACCAAAACCAATTAATTATATATTAGAACTTATAAAATTGGATCGATCGATCAAATTATTTGGTTCCAGATTATTATTTGGAGAACCAATTAAATTTAACATAATATTTATACAAAAATTTATGTTGATAGTACTAACGGTTCGTTCGAGCTCATGTTCTATCTGAAAATAGCGTATCTTAATTTTGAGTATCAATTCCATATTTAATCATGTGTATTCAGTAATCTGCAATCAAATAATCGCTCACGAATATTTGCGATCGACACCATTGGCCTGGTCACAATGTTATTCATCCAAAAAATCGAGCCGCAAAAGAATTTTGCGGCCTTTCCCTTACAATTGCAATTGTTTGCCACAAACTTATTACCACGATTAATTTCTGTAGCAAATCTATTCTTCATAATTGTAAAATATCTTTTACAGTAATTTACTAAGTCAACTGTTATAAAAAGTTAGATATTTTACGATGGTTGATTAGGTACTGTAAACTGTACACTGTACTTATCCGCACTTTAAATAAAATCAGAATTAAATATAATCATAATCAATATTAATCTATAAGGTCCCGTTTGTTTGTAAGGTTAAATTTAAGAAGGTTAAAATTAAACTTGGATGGAAATATTTTTTTATTGAAAGTTGTGAATGATGTGAAGTAAAGTTAGTTATTATATTGGAGTGTGTGAGGGATGTGATATAAAGTTAGTTATTATATTGAGATATGTGAGGGATGTGATATAAGTTAGTTATTATTTTAGTAATGTGTGTAAGATGTGAAATAAAAGTTAATTTTTAATATTAAATTTTATGTGTGATGTGATATGCCTGGTTAAAATTAAACCAGGTTAATTTTAAATACGCAAACAAACGGAGCCTAAAGATCACAATCAAAATCAATCAAATCTGGTCTTTGATAATTCATCGATCACAACTAAACCTGAGCAATTCTTCACATAATCACAAAAAATAGAAGTGTTTCACATGATCCAACTAACATATATATATATATAACAATTAAAAAATTCAATAACATATAATATACTCAATATATAACCCAAAAACATCACAAATAGTAATCCCAATAAAATAAATATAATACAAAACATATGAAACTGGTAAATTAAAACAATTAATAGTCATCATCATGTGCAGGAGGATTATGCCTTTCTTTCGTTAGGGGAAACTCTAGGAGTATATCGAAGAAATCTGATAGCTCTCATAGCTGCTACTAAAGCGGATCTATGCATGGACTATCACTGTTGTGCATGGAACAAAAACACTAAGATACGGTGTGCGAACTCTATTGTATGCTTCATGAGCTCGAGTAGCAAATTGCTACTATGAATGATCCCAGATAGCCCTTTTGATCTTGTTGCAAAATGGGATACAAAAATATCATTAATGTGAGGGTATGAGGAACAAACCATATAATGTGCTCTTTCTTGTCTCTTGTATATTGCCGTGTAGCATGCCAATAAGTCAAAATCTTCATCGAGATTCCTTTGGTATTGGATCATCTCAATTCTGTATTGTTAATACATTATTAAGAAATCAAAAAAGTCCAAGTATACAAAAGTTATGACCGAATTGTGTATGGTTTGTCGTAATACCAAGATGGTGGGAGTTCTCGCCAAGCTATTTGTGACAGATGCTTAATCAGTTGCAAATTTGACTTTGAATGAGAGGTGTGGGTAGGTTTTCCTAACATTTATAAACCTTGTTGCCATTTGCTCGGAAATATTACGATTGATGCTTGTTGGTCGCAAAAACCAGTTGTGAATACTTAAACATGTTATAGCGATTCTACATATTTTAGTATATTTTCTTTTTTTAACTCAAAAATTATTCTCCAACAAAACAAGAAAACTACTAATCCAATCATACAGATTGCTTATGAAAAGGATAAGAAGTTGGAAGTCTTCTCACGGCTTTGGAGGTGGCTCCAAACTTGTTTATCATGCCAGATTCCCGAACAATAATCCCATTTTTGGGAGTTGATAAGTGTTAGTGGCGAAATTAAGAGCCCAAGTGCGCCCAATACATTAGGGGATGGGAAGTACTATTTAAACATAAAAAACTATATTAATAAATAAGAGCCGCTACTCATATATCAATACGAGACAATTGCTTATATGTATTGATCCAATAATTATTAAGCACTTACGTGTGCCTAATTATTGCTTTAAGGTTGTTAATCACTTTTGAGACACGAAATTAATTTATGTTTGTCAATTTGAAGTTCACTTAATTTTCAAGTGACTTGAAATTATTCACAATAATATTAAAGTTTTTATTTCTAATATTGTAAATGTACTAAACACAAATTACTTAACATAATTAAGATATGCAACTCAAACAAATATAAAAACATGCTAGTTTATAACATTATATTTTATGAAATTAAACTATATTATATTAATTATTGTAGTTTATTCATTTTGCCTCAAATCTAACTTGAATTGTTAATAAATAATTCAGATGTACTTTAGATTGAAATTGAATAAAACTATTTTCATTTATATTTTGGTTCGAATCATGATTAAATTTAAAATTTTTAATTAAATTTTGAGCTAAGATTAGATCAGTTTGAAATCAAATTATTAATAGTCCTACAACTACTTTAAGTTTTGCGGGGCTTTGAGATAACGGCTCGACTCTGAGTCTGGTTTATTGAGTTTACCTGACTCAAAATAATTCAGAGTAATTTAATATATTTTATAAAAAATTAGAAAATTTATATTTGTCATTCTCAAAGATTTATTATTTTTAGGTGGCACTCCTAGAGTTTATTATTTTTAGGTAGCACCCATTATTTTGGGGTAAATTTATGAGCATTACTTTGCTTTTGAAGTTAAATATATGAAAATATTGAACTTTGAGGATGTTGTATAGAAATAATAAAATTTAGGGGTGATAAATGTAAAGTTCCCTAAAAAATAATTATTATAATCTAATAAAATTAGATCCACGAGGGTATCAGGTGCGATGGCTCGAATGCAGAAGTGAAAACTCGTTGCTTGCTCCCTTGATCCAGAACCTCGAGGCTTCGCAAGCGTTCGAGCGGTGGGCGTTGTCGCCGCTGCTCCCTTTGCCGGCGCCATCGCCATGTGAGATCATCTCGGTGTGCGCGAGGAGGAATTTCCTCTAATGGCGCAGTGCCCGCGATTTTCTCGATTCTTCTCCGCTTTGCTTACCCCGTAAGCCCTGTCCGAATCGTCGTTGCTTTTCCGATCTGGTTCTTTCGACTGCTGATCAGGCTTTGTCTGAGGACCTAATCGGAGTTCTTTCCTAATCCGATTTTGATGCTGATTCAGCTCATATTCTTTTTGTATTTGTTTGGACTGCAGAACGACTGAGAGTGGCGCGGCCGCGCGGGTTTCGTTTGGAAGATGGGTTGCGCTTCCTCATTATTGAAGAGGCACGCCGCAGGTAGATGAGCGGCGGGGAGGAAGCACGTGGGTGATGTCCCTGAGGTCGTGATCTTCGTCCCGGTCCTTATGGCCGCCGTGCCCGTGGATTTTAATCGTCCTCTCCGAGAGATTGTGGATCCGGACATACTGGATAGGTTGGCTGAGCTACGCGGTCGGATCGTTTCTTCGATCGAATTTGGAGGTACTTATTGCTTCTGCTATTATGTTAGAAACCTGTATAAATATTCTTGGTTACTACCCGGTTAGTTTGTAATTGAAAGTTCGAGTAGATCTTGCAGAAGCCGCTTCTGTGTCGGATTGCGGCTAGCTTTTGAGGACTATTTACCTTTTCTTCTGGGTTTGACCAAAAAAGGTAAGGTTTTTGCATGGGCTAATTACATTGACTAAGAATTGCCAAAAAGCTTAATTTAATCTGCAGAATACCGGCTTGGTACATTGGTGGACTTCAAGTGGAAAAGCATAGCGGATAATCATGAGGTAAGAATTTGATAGTGATCTCCAGTCTCTTAAATTTGTTCATTTCCACTGTTCCGCAAGCTATCATTGCATCTTAACTCGTTTTAGGTTTTTAATCTCTATGGCAGACTTGCCTTGCAAATGCTTGGTATGAGGTGTTATCTGCACTTCATATGATGGCAATGCTGATAATGCTGGAAGCAAACCTGATGCTAATTCCTAACGATTCTTCAGATGGTTCTCAAAGGAAGGTATCAGAAGGTCTGGTAATTTTAAATGTATGAAATGATGCTGCACTTATGTTTTATTTTTTTCCCCACGGGAGGATAGATTGACACAAAGATGGAGACATAAAAGCGCAATGAGGATATAAATGTAGAAGAGGACAGTGAAGTAGCTAAAATTATGTTCTTTTGTATGTTACATTTATTATGTTGTTGTTGAATCTCAAGTCCCAGATGAAAAAAAATGGAGGATTACATTAGATAGTTGACAACTAGCATAAAACTTATTGAATAAATATGACAAATTCTTTAAAAAGTTATGCTAAGTACAAGTTAGTCCTTGAAAATGACAAGCTGTATTGCTTGAATGTAGTGAAAAGTGTGCAAGGGCTATTTCATCGGTACCCAAGTGTAGTGATAAGTGATCGACAGTTCCTGTATCACGAACAAATGTGAGTAAAGAAATTACTACAAGACAAGACACTAGAATAAAATAAGGAATTTGGAACATAGGAACTCTAACAGTCAAGTTAATGTAGTTGGTAAATATTATGGTTTATAAAAAGATTAATATTTTGTACATTCAAGGAATAAAATGAGTTGAGGAGAAAATCAAAGAAATTGATTGCTTAAGCTTCAAGCTTACATTTGGATAGTAATAGAATAAAAAAATGAGGTAAATATAATTCTAAATAAAATTTTAAAGGATGATGTAGTGGTAGTTAAGGGGGGTGTTGATAGGATTATAGTTTTAAAAATTATAATAGACCAGATGAGTATTTACTTTGTATATGATTGATAATTTTATGCAAAAATCAATACTCATTTATATTTTACTCAATTTAAAATCAACTCGACTTTTTTAGCTCAAATTTAGCTCGCTTGTGAAGAAATCAATAAACTGATAATCGATTTGATATGAATATAAACATACATATTTAAAAAAATTTAAAGTATAATTGAGAAATTTTTGTATATAAATATGTTATAATATTTTGCATAAAATAGATAAGATTGGAAATATACTCATAAAATTTAAAAGTGAATTCTTAATATTATATTTTAATATTTTTAATCAGTATTATGCATTTTTTTATATAAAAACATGGCTTATAAGGGAGTTAATTTAATTGAAAATCAACTTGAAATTAAATAAATTTAATAGTTCAAATCGAAGTCAACTCTAGTTGAAAATTTTAATTTCGAGTTAAGCTTAACTCGCGTGAAATTGACTCAAAGTTATCCTCAACATTGTAAGTGTGTATGCTTCTTAAGTTGATTTGTATGTAATTACGAGGGAATAATTCTGTATTAATTTAAAAGAGTTTATGTAAGGGACACCTTATGAGAAAAGGATATTCATTGAAGGGTATGTAAATTAGTGCATTGGAATGATTGTCAGGAAATCTAATAGTATTCATTGTGTCTATAGTTTTGGAGAAATCAATAAGGTACAATTTTTTTAGAGTTTTTCTTAGCTTATGATTTTATGATCGTTAATCCTTTATTCAAAAAAAGAAATGGATATTTAGTCACTTATTAGAATAAGCCTTTAAGAATGTGATTGATTATTTTTTTATTGTAAATTATAAGGTCATTCCAAGTGAAAGTTTGATTACCCAATATCGATTAATGGTTTTATATTTTAAGATGAAAAATTGAAGAAGGAATAGTAAACTAAAATAGTGTCCATAAACTTAATGGTAAAATCTAGAGACTGAGGATAAAAATATTTTTAAGATGAGAGTTTTAGAATTTGAGAAGCAGGATATTGAGAAAAAAATTGATCTTATATCTTGTGTGGTTACTAATTGCATTTGCAATATAATGGAGAATGTGTATGAAAAATTTAGAAAAATGCTCTAAATAATTAAGATATTTAGTGATGGAAATTCGATATACAAAAAAATATTAATATGAAGAAATTTTATTATAAATATTAGTTTAAATGTAGGAACGAAGTGAATTAGGAGAAATATATACTAGTCCGCTGAGTATCCAAGAACAGAATTTATAATGCAAAGGCTGTGCCTTTTGTGGTTCTATATAACAGTTTGGATTCTAAATGAGAAATGCACATATATATACCTGTTAAGGTAACATATAATAAAGCTAAAGAATTGGCTTATGTAAAATGTATTAAGAATGATGATTAGAAAGTGCTTTTCAAAAAAGTAGATATTTAATATAGATAAATATGTTATTTTCGTAAGATTTTTAATGAAGATTTTGATAATTCATTTATTTTAACTAAGCTTAATATCTAAAAGAAAAATAGAAGTTACTTTTAATAATTCGCTGTATTAGTAAAATTGAGATTTGAAAGACTTTAAAGAAGATGAAATGTAGAAAAATATTAGGATCATATGATATTCTAATGGATATTTGAAAATACATAGAAGATAGAGTTTTTTGGTTCTCTAGTTTAATATTATTTAAAGAAGATGTTAAATGAATCAAGATATAGTACATTAATACCAATTTAAAAAGATAAAAGAGATGTATAAAATTATACCAGCTGCAAAGGAATTAAATTAATGTGCTATATTGTAAAACTTGGGAAAAGTGTGATTGAATATTGATTATATTGTGATTCTTGGGAATTTCAAAACTAATTTTATGGAAGCTATTTATTTGTGAAGAGGGTTAATGAGGAAGTGAAAAAGTGAAAAATGAAATTTGTATTTAGCTTTATTGATTTAGAAAATATTTATATTATAGTTTCAAGGAAAGTATTATGGAGAGTTTTGAAGAAAAAGAAATTTGTATTGCTTACATTCAAGTTAATATAGACATATACTAAAGGGCTGTTACTTGTGTTTCGATGTAGTGTGGTTTGACTAAGTTTTTTTTATTATAATTAAATTACATTAAGGCTTAGCTTTAGGTTCATATCTATTTGTATTAATTATAGATGTTCTGATTGGAAACAAGAGAAGAGATGCCTTGGTATATGTTTTTAACTTATGATTTTGTTGATAAAACTAAAGATAAGATTAATGTAAAATTTGAGTCATGGAAAAATACCTTATAACTTATTTGGTGTTTGAAAGAAAGAGTGACTGTAGAAAAATATTATTTCTAATTTTAAAAAATGTGTGATAAGAAATGAAGTTATGTAAAAAATTGTAGTGGATATGAAATAAAGTTAAATAATATATAGAGAATTGTGTGGGATGTGAAAGAAAGATGTTTAATGTTAGTGGTTGTTTATGATGAAATATAAAATAATTATTTTATATTTTTTAAATTTAAAATATAAATCATTTTATGAAAAAAGAATTTTATATGTTCTCTCTATTTGCCAAATAGAACATAAAGTCTAAAGATTTTCTTCTTAGTAAATTTAAAATTAAATATATGCAGTGCAAATTTATTTAAGATAGCACTGCTATTGGGGGATGAAAATTGGTAGTTAAGTATCAAAAGTATTGAGCGATTTCGATATCTCGATTCAGTCATATAAAATAATAATAAAATATATGATGTTATTGGTAGGATGAATTAAATAGAGGAATATATATGATGTATTATGTGATAAAAAAATCCTATATAGGTTACATTTGATAAACAAAATTAAATGCTATAACTAAAATAGTTATTGCTAAAAATTTTATTTTATTTACAAAAAGATTAAAAACTTATGTTATATTTCAACATACACAAACTCCAGTATTAAATAATTATTTTATTTCATGTTATACGCAATTTTCAATGAATCATTGGATTTATTTTACACTTAACATAATTTTTAATATCATTAAATCACTTTATTTATCACCATTCATGTTTTTTTGAAAACAATCACAAAACCTTTTTAAACAAGTTTTTTTTTTCCTTCCAACTAAACTAACTCTTGACTTAAAAGTAAATTTTATTGGAAAGTAGTTTGACTAGTAATGTTATGTGATGCTGAATGCTGATCTACAAAATAGAAACATGTAAATAAAATAAGTGCCGTAAAGAGAAAGATGTTAAGGCGGGTGAGTATACATAAAAGGACAAGATAGAGAATGAGATAGTTAAAGTAATCTCAGTTGAAAATAAACTCAACATATTTTGGACATATAAATTTAGGGCGATAATAGTTCTAGTAAGAACTATTGAGTTATTTGATTTTGCCTATATAAAATATGGAAGACTAAAAGAGGCGTGACAAGAAATTATAAGAAATGACCTTCATATTTTGAGCTAAATGGGGCATTATTTGATAGAGTGCAATGGAAAATACTTCCTAGTTGGTTGTTGCTCTAAGTAATATTTCCTTAAGTTTTCAAGATTTTAAATGTCTCCATAAAAAAAAGTTTTTAAGTATCTTCTAGGGTCTGTTTGTTTGTAAGATTAAATTTAATAAAGTTAAAATTAAATTTGAATAGAGATATTTTTTATTGAAATTTATGAATGATGTGAAATAAAGTTAGTTATTATATTGGGATATGTGAGGGATACGATATAAATTAGTTATTATTTTAGTAATGTGTGTAGGATGTGAAATAAAATTAATTTTTAATATTAAATTTTATGTATGATGTGATATGCCAAGTTAAAATTAAACCAGGTTAATTTTTAACTTCAAAATAAACGGGGCCTTAGTATTATGCTGTATTTTAAATATTGTGATGAAGGTGTTTGTCCTCTTAGATTTAAAGAAAGTTGCTGTTGATTTATTGTTGAAGGCATCTGGATTACTGAATTTTTGTGTGCATAGTATTTTGGTAAATTTGCCATTGCAGATCAGGTACAAACATTAATCTTTCCCTGATAATAGATTGGTTTGAAGTCTGATCTATATATTTTATGGAGTAGTTAATTCTCTGCACTTTCTTTTAGTTACAAGTCTCAACGGGAGTTTCTATTTTTTATCTCGAAACATCTTGATATAGGAAGGATTTGCCTAATTACCTCAAAGAGGGATTCTTGTTGGCTATTTCAATTCAAGCAATAGCACAGGTAAATCTTTTTATATGTTTATAATTTCATGTTAGAATCTGTTGTTGGAGTGGTAGAAAGTTATACGCTATGGTATTGGTTATGAGAGTGCACATATGACTCCTATTTATTTATATTTCAGGGAATTTATTTCTTTTAGTTTTTATTAAAAGAAAGTATTTTTTTGAGTAATGAGACACTTCTCCCACAAATGGCCTTAAATATTTAAGCTAACTAGAATTTCTTATGTGGAATCATTTCCATGTAGACAAAATCAATTTTGTTTGTCCACGTGACACCATTGTCACATAAATATTTTAGTTGGATTCAAAGTTTGAGGTTTTTTATAGGGGCTACAATATATTTCTCTTTTTTTTGTAAATTTTTTTTCCTAAAGGCTATTCAAACTACTACCCACACTTTAAAAGGTGGTAGGTAATGCTGGTGAACTACTTTATTTTCCTAGAGATCTTTGTTGTTAGAAAAATTATTAATACATTTAGAGCCTCATGCAAACTTCTTTGCTTATCTAAAACCCATTTTTCATATTGTGAAATTTAGGGAGTAGAAATGCAGCTTGGAATGGCTCTTCAATGTGGAAACGTGACATTGTCTGTGAAGAGAAGGCTGGCATGTGAAGCAGTAATTTATATTTTTCAGGTCTTTTAACTTACATGAGAAAATTCAATTAAAAAAAAGAAACTTACATAAGCAAATATATTTCTCATGTTTATCATTATACATTTGCATCATATTAATTGGAAATTGGATCATCATTATCATAATAGCTTGTTTCTTCTTGAATTATCATGCAACAAAATCATAAAATTGATGATATGTAGGCTTTTTTTTCTCAATATTATTTATTTGATGCTTGGTCAGAAATTAGTTTCTAAATTAACCTTATTTCTGCATATATTTTATATTTAGCTTAGTACACCCTACACAAATAGTTTCAACGTCGGTTATTTTCTTGATGTTGAAAACAATATTAACGATGGCTTTGTAGTGGAAAAAGTGCTCGTAGGTGATAAAACTATTATCGTCAATTGTCCTTAATGTTGATAGTGTTATCTGTGGTGATCGGCCTTGTCGATGTTGATAATATTATTAGCGTTGGGACAGTCGACACTAATACTATTGTATTGTCAGCGTTGACTACGATAACTAACACTGAGATACCTATAGGTGTGGGTTAGGGCCAACGCTAATGCTATTGATTTAGTTTAGAAGATTAGTATTTCATGCTTAAATCTACATGTATCGACATCAGGTAAGGCATCGATTCTAATAGTTCTATTAGCATTGGCTTAAACCGATACTAATAATGATATTAGCGCCAACTAATGTAGTTGTGGTTCTTGTTCTCTGAAGTTTTAAAGGAACAGTGTATTTGTCTACTTCACTTTAACTTTTAATTAAAATATCTTATTAATAAATAATTTAGAAAATCACATATATAGCTACTTGGTGCTCCTATTTTCATTTTTGTTTTGTAACCTCTAGATGCATGGTGAATTCAATTTTCATGTGTGGATGCAAATTGATCACATTTTGTGGCAAATTGAGAAATTATGTCACAATAAAGATATGCAACGAATAAGGCATTAAAAAAACACTGAATTTATGTGGTTTGGAGGGGGTTCTTCTATGATTACGGCTTGAGCCACTATAATAAATTTCTTGGAGGAAATTACATAAAATACATGGTAATATCATTAGAAATAAATAAAGAAATAGAAAATGCGACTTATATGAAGTGATATGAAAAGAGGAAATCTCATGAAGTTTCCTTCAAACCCTCTTCTCCTGAACTTAGATGAACCTCTTCCCAAGATGAGACTGGAGTGAGTGTTTACCTATATAAGTGTTGGATGTGAAGGATAAAAGAATAAATAATTTAACTGGTTTGAGAAATGGGAGATGTTTCATCTCAAGAGAATTGCAATCAAACATAAAATAACATGAGACAGTTTGAAACATTATTAATAAGCTAGTAAGATAATAATTAAACAAATTTATTAATATAAACAATGTTGATCACATCAAATAAAAGAGGCAATACCATTTTATGCGGCCTTATAATCCCTAGGGTTTGGTTGTCTTTGGTAATTAAAGGAGCTTGAACCAATTTGTTTGAGCAATTGCCAGGTTATACAAAAGGCATCATAATATTTTTTTTTGAGCCATACTATTTAAGGCATTGTGCTTGACACATTTAACAGTGCAAACATTGGCTTATGCAATGCATTGACGATATTTATGTGCTTGATGAAAAACACGCACCCTACCTCAATAACATTCTTATCTATAGCCCAACTGATGAGGTACAAATCAAGCACCTCCGGAGAGTGTTTAGCCTATTCTAGAAACATGATCTACAACTCAAAGTGAAGAAGTGTGATTTCAAAATGGAGTCTCTTTTCTACTTGGGTTTCAAGATAAAAACAAGGAGATTAAGATTGACCCCACGAAGAACTGAGTCATTTAAGAATGGACGGTCGAGGAATGCTTTTGAGACATGAAGCTTTTTGGGTGCATGTTAGTAAATCTGATAGTCCATCAAGAATTTTTTGGTCGAAGCAACACCCGTTCATACCCCACTCAATCTAGCTGAGAATTCAAATTGAAGGAAGAGCATGAGGTCGCATTCCTCGTATTGAAGACGAAGATTTGCATTCCTCACAAGGTGGAGACGGAGGCTTCAGCCCATGCAATTAATTGAAGCAATCCTCAAGCACGATGCATTTCCCATGACATACTTCTCTGACCTTTAATGTGGAGCCCGGAAGAATGACCACACCCAGTTAAGGTGCTGTATTCCCCTTATCAAGCTGTGAAGTATTGACAAGCGTACTTGTTGAGCAAGGAGATGGTGGTGCACTTTGACCATCAACCCCTGTAATATTTGCCAACACAATTTAAACTTCAATAAGCACATTATATAAAGTTTATGTTGTTTCTCTAGCAATATAACTTGTATATTAGGTAGAATAGAGTCAACGGCAAGATGACGGATAAGCTTTTGAGACTACTGATTACGTTAGTTGTTACCCTGAAGGTTGTTTCTAAGCAAAGATAGCCTTATGCTGTACAAAGAGATATGCCCATGCATGCTTATTGAGGATAGCGTCTGATGCATAAGGGGGGCTCACTTTGAATGTGTAATGGAAAAAAATAGGAGAGATTGAATAATAATACTCAGAAAATTATTCCTTGGCTTCCTTAATTATCGTTAATAATTCATAACTTTTGAAAAAATTTCTAATTAAATGGACTTGACTAGTAATTTTTATTTATTGTATTAGAGTTTTAATAATTTATATGCGATCACGAGACTAGACAGATTCAATCAAATGATGAAGCAAATTCCATCATGTTTTAACCGGTAGAGGAACTAGATAAGTTTTCCCTGTGTTAATAAATCCACTTTCACTCATGTCTTGTACGTTAGTTGCCATTTTGCTATATGTTTAATTTTATCAATAACTTAATTTTATGTTGAAAATGCTGTAGACACATTTATAATGTGGCTATGTTACGAACATAAAATAAAATGAAATTTAATGTCTTTGTGATAATTAGTTAACTTGCACATATTATTTGACGTATTATCAAATATGGTGGGGACACCTCATAGCATGATTTTGATTTTTTTCATATCCTCTTGATGCTAACTGGAGATCCTGAAATTTGTGACTTATTTATTGTAGGATTGGTATAGGTCTAAGGAGAGGTGAATAGACTTTAATTTTAATTTTATTTCTTTAATTTACTTAACTATGGAAAATTAGTGCATTAATATAATAAAATGAGAAATAAAGCAAATACAATAAATAAGAGCAAAATAAAATAGCACTAAAAGAAATAACACGTGATGTAAGGTGGTTCAGCTCAATTTCTAGCTTACTCCACCTCAACTTAATCTGTTTATTCAATATAATTAAACACTCTTTTGGACTATGTCAGAGAATCCTGTACAACCTTCTCTAGTATTTAGCTAAAGGCCCTTCTTACAAGAAGTGAAGGCACAAACTATCCAACCCAAAATTAGCTTAAAAACTTGCCCTTTTTACAAGCCCAACAAAGAAAAGAAGAATGGAGTGGATATCACAAACTAGAAAATGAACTCACTTTTCCTTCCAAAAAATTAATCTTATGTGCAAGAGGAAGAGGGGATGAACACTTCAGCACTTAGAGCTTTATATTTTCAATTAATCTCCACTAATTGTTCTTTAATCACTTAAGAGCTTGGAGAAATTAATATGGCGGTTGAGAGAAATTAAGATGGCAAAATTTCAAGAAAGAAGTCACATAACTAGCCAAAAAGCGTTTTATATAAGTGGTTGTAATGGCTAGTAAAACTGCTAAAAAGTAGTTTTTAATTAATTAACTTATCAACTATATTTTGGATAGGTTTAATCGATTACCTGATTGATCGCACTACCTTGATCGATCACCGAATTGATCAAAGGTAGTAGCAGTGCCAGATTGCACTAATCCTAGATTGATCAACTGATGATCAAGAGATTGATCTAGCTAACTCATCCCGTATCTTTGATCGATCAACTCATTTTTGTTCGATCAAAGATAACAAAATGCCAAGCTAAGTTTTGAGTGGGTAATACACTAACTACTTAAATCCAAAGGTAAATCAGGTCACAACAACAATCTAAGTGCTCATAATCGATCATTCACCATATTCTAAGGCATAAAGTTAAGGGTTAATTATTGAAAAGTCTCTGTAATTAATCCATAATTATTATTTGGTTTATGGTACTTACAAATATGCTGAAAGGTCTCTACAGTCTACCTAATATTATAAAAGTCCTTCTGCTGTTAACTTTAACAAATTTTTAATTTTATTCTTAACATTTTTTAAAATTTTTAAATTTGTGTCATTGCAAATTCTTTACTATTACTCAGTGCCATGTCGCCTGCGCCACCTTGCTGTCATCGCCCCATCGGTCCTAGAGAGATAGTGGAGGAGGCGGATGTCGGCGGCCTACACTATGGAGGGGGCGGGCATTAGTGGCCCGCTACCCTTCGCGCAGTCATGCGCGCGTGGTTGCGCTGGAGAGAGAGAGAGACACACACATAGAGGGTGAGGAAGAGAGAGAGTGTGTGTGCGAAAAGAGAAGAGCGAAAAGATAGAGCGAAAAGAGAAGAGGGCAAGGGTAATATAACGATTTTTAAAATTTTAAAACAGAATATTTTTTAGATGTTGATGGGAATTGTTAAATTAGACTTCTTATATAATAATCATAATTTAGTTATAAAATTTTCAAAATATTGATCTTTCAGTAAATTTTTAAAAATTGTAGGTCAAATAGTAATTATAAATTAATTATAAGTACTTTTTGGTACCCTAAAATTAATCTATCAGTAGAAAAATAAGAGGTTACATGAGAGTAAAAGTAAATATTTCAATGTCTTCAAACTTCAAATTCTTCAACATTTTTTGATTTAATCCAAACTCAATTCAATATAGAGTTGATGGAGTGCATGGTCTTGATCACAAATAGTGATAATGAAATGTCTTTGTAATTATAGTACTAAATCAATTTATTAGAAAATAATTAACTTAAATTAGTTGCTAACTAATTTAAGAGAAACCTAAAGACTTGATTGGAATAAAATAAATTAAAAATGAGGATTAAAAGGTATTTTTTGAGAATGAAGACAGTTAATATGAATGATTTACTTTGAAAGGCTTTTTAGTAATAGTTATGGTAATATAATTAATTTTACTAATTTTAACATTCGAAAAGAAGATAAAAATTATTCTTATATCTGATGTATTAGTAAAACTGAAGTTAGGGAGGTTTTAAAGAAGAATTGTAGAAAAAAAGTATATTGAAAAACGTTTCAATAGATATTTGAAAATGTATAGGAGGTGAAAGAGTTTCTTGATTTACTAAGTAGTTTAATATAATTTTGAAGACAAAATATCAAATAAATGAAAACAAAATACATTAATCCCTATTTTTAAGAATAAATACGATATACAAGATTATGTTAAGTATAAAAAAAATTTGTTAAGATGCCACACTTTAAAACTTTCAGAGAGGATGATTGAGTATAGATTACATCATGATATTAGGGTATTATAAAATCAGTTTGGTTTTATGCCAAATAGATTTACTGTAGAAGCTGTTCATTTATTGAGAAATTTATGAAAATATTTAGGGAAAAAAAAGAGAATTTGCATTTAATTTTCATTAATTTTGAAGAGGCTTATGATAAAGTTTCAAGAGAAGTGCTCTGAAGAGTTTTAGAAAAGAAAAAGATTTGCATTACTTGCTTTGAAATTATTTAAGATATGTCTAAAGAGGCAGTTACATGTATTTGAACATAAGAGAGTTTGATTAAGAATTTTTTTATTTTAGTTGGATTATATCAATGTTTAGCCTTATGTTCATATCTCTTTGCATTAGTTATAGAGGTTTTGACTAGACACCTTTAAGATAAGATATCTTGGTGTATATTTTTTGCATATGATATTCTACTCATTGATAAGACTAGAGAAAGTGCTAAGGCGAAATTCGATTTATAGAGAAATATATTAGATTATAAAGATTTTCGTTTTAGTAGATCAAAAATTGAATATATAGAGTACAAATTTAGTTGGGAAAGTAATACTTGTAGTGAAAAGATAACAATTGATGATTAAGTTATCAGAAAGAGCGAGTAATCTAAATATCTTAGATCAATTATTCAGAATAATGATGAAATAGATACTGATATTATTAGCAGGATCCAAGTAGGATGAATAAAGTGAAGGAATGCATCTGATGTATTGTATTATAGTAAAATTTTATTAAGACTTAAAGGTAAATTTTATATAACAGTTGTAAGGCTAATAATGTTATATGGTGCTTAATGCGAGCTTATAAAATATAAATATATAAATTAAATAAGTGTTGCAGAAATACAAAATGCTAAAGTGGATGAGCAGGTATACGTAAAGGATAAGATGAGAAATGACTATATTCGCGAAAATATTGGAGTGACCTCAATTGAAGATAAGCTCAAAGAGAGTTGACTTAGATGGATAAGACATATAAATCGTAGGTGAAACTCTAATAAGAAAGCTAGATTATTGAATTTTTGCCCATGTAAAATGCGAAAGAGGAAGGATAAAAAAGATATGATTAAAAATTATTAGGAATAATCTTATATTTTTGAAGCTAAATGAAGATTTATTATTTGATAGAGTATAATGGAAGCAAATGATTCATATAATTGACCCCATTTAGTGGGATAAATACTTAGTTTGTTGTTGTTATTGTAGTTGCTAAACATTAAAATGCCAAAAAACATAGCATGGAAGGAATCAGCATTTGTTTCATATTTACTTGGCTCAATTTGATACAAATTAAAATTTGATTTGGGAGATGTGAAGATTCACTATTTTTTTAGCGGATTTCATCTTTATTGTGATTGGCATAGTTCATATTTATTTTAAAAATATTTGGTATTTTATTCTTATGTATTTATTTTATATTTTCTATTTCATGTGTTGGATCTCTATAAATAGGGATCGCCTGACATTATAATAAACTTAGTTGTTGACATTGAATGAAATATTGTTTGTCTCCTCTATTGGGATTAACTAATTTTGGAATAAATCGATATCTCAGATAGGAAAAGGGTTGAGCTTTAGTTGAAAATCTCAAAATTTCTCTCGCTCAAGCTCATCCACCTATGGATTGATTCTCTCTCTCACTCCTTAGCATTCATATCTCTCTACAATTTACTCGCCAACTCTATTGTGAATGACATTGCACCGCCACCTTCGTCATCAACACCTATCCAACTACCACCTTGCACGGTAGACCATCCTTTTGATGACACCCTCTCAATACCGCCAAATAGAGGAATTTGCAAGGAGCAACGTTGACTGAATACGCTTGCTGATCCGAACCGATTGCATGCACATCCTATCCGCAAGCACAACAAGGCCATCGAGCAAGTAGTTTGCCTTGATCCCAACTTACTTGCGCTGGTCTACTCGCTTGGGTCTACCACCTTCCTTCCTCGAGCCGTGCCACTCCCATGTGCAAGCTTGTGCGACCCGGATCTCCTCGGCTCTTCTCTGCTCTATTTCACTGATCCTTACAAATAGGGGCTTGTGGTTCTTTAATCAGTATAACCAAGTCTTAATTGGCTATAAAAATTTCTTTTGAATACTCATATTCTTTAGCTTAGGTACAAACTTTGGCGAACAATTAATCTAATTATTTGATTATTGTGAATTTTTTTGCTCATTTGGATTCTGTTCGAAATTGCTCCATTAAGTTATTTGATATCATTGAGAGTAAATAATTGCTATTAGGTTATATTATGAGAACTTTAATTTTGTTCTATTATTTCTGATTTATTGAAAACCGACTTAGTAGTAGGTAATTTTTTAATTACTTTTTATTTGATTTATTTAAAATTTTTGCGAGTTATTTATGCGGGTTTGAAAATTTTTTTTATTGTCAAAAAATTAATTTTGATAATTTCTGCATTAGTTTGGTGAAATTTGCTATTTGAATTAGTTTATTTTGATACTTGCATCGGCATTTGTCTATCCTGCATCACAATATGATATAAGAAAATTTATCAATGAAAAAAGTTTTTTCATACATTTAAAATTTAGTTGAATATCTTTATACTTGTTTGGGTGTGATTTAGTAGATCATATTATATAATATTTTTTTACATTTCTCGTTAGTCATTAATCCAATGATAGGTCATAACAAGGTAGCTTTCTCCATTAATATGAGTCCATATATTTAAGGTCATGCTAACTTTACATAGGAAACTTTTAAGTGTTCTATTGAAGTGTTTCAATATTCCTGATACATAGCTACACATCATTAATAGGTAGGTCGTGCATATTTAATCTTATATTTAAGATAGTCTTTAACAGCGGTTGCCGGGTCTTAAATTCTTGATGAAAAATGCAAAGGGTTGCACTAGGCATTTGATAACTAGAGTGAAATTTATCAAATAAATATAATATAATATAAATCTTTTAAGAAATTACGCTAAAGTATATTCCCTGGTAGTGACATACTATATTATCTTAATATAGTGAAAAGTGTAGAAGGCCCACTATATTGGCGCTCTAGTATAATGATAATTGAGAAAGTTTTTATATTATAAATGGATACATATGAAGAAGTTAGTATAAGACACTAGGAACATAGAATACAGACATCTTCACAAGAAAGTTAATCAAATTAGTGGATATTATGATTCATAACAACCGCCAAGCCTTAATTCCACTAGGTGGGGTCGGCTACATGAATCCTTTATTTCTATTGTGCTCTATCAATTAATAAATTTTTATCTAGGTCTGAGTGAGTAAGATCACTCTTTATAGTTTTTTGTCATATTTTTTTTGGTCTTCTTTTTTCTTTTTGTATATATGTAAAATTCAATAACTTGATTTTTTTAATTAGAACTTTAATCGGCTTACGATTTACATTTCCAAACCATCTAAGCCGATTTTCTCTAACTTTATCTTTAATTTGTACAACTCTAACTTTCTCGTGGACATACTCATTTCTCATTCCATCCTTTCGTATATACTCACATATCTACCTTATCATATTCATTTCTGTAATATTTATTTTATTTGCATGTTTGTACTTTCAGAGCCAGCATTCAGCACTATATATTATTGTTGGTTTTAGTACAGTTTAATAAAATTTATTCTTAAGTTTAGATGAATTTTTTTTATCGTATAATGCACAAAAAGTATTTTTTCATTTTACCCATCCTGCTTGGATCCTGCTAATAATGCTATTATTTATTTCACCATTATTTTGTATGATTGATCCAATGTATTTAAAATGCTCATTTTTTTTAATAATTTGATTACCAATTATCACATCACCAATATGAGTGCATTTTTCTTGATTAAATATGTATTCCATATATTCAATTTTTGATTTACTGTGACAAAAATCTTTGAATTTTAAAGTATTCCTCCAAAGATCTAGTTTCACTTTAGTTTCGTCTTTAATTTTATCAGCAAAGACAATATTATTTGCAAATAGTATATATTAAGGCACTTTATCTTTGTTATATTCAGTCAGGATTTCTATCGTTAAAGCTAAAAATTGCGGACTTAAAACTGAGCTTGGGTATAATCCAACTGTAATAGTAAAATCGTTAATCAAACCTTATTATGTCCGAACACAAGTAACAACTCTTTTATACATATTTTTAATAACTTGAATATAAGTAGTGCAAATCTCTTTCTTTTTTAAAACTCCCCAAAATACTTTTTCTAAATCAGTAAAACCAAATGTAGGCTTTTCTTTCTCTCCTTAAATTTCTTCATTAAATGTCTCAATAAATAAATAGTTTTTAAGTAAATCTACTTGCATAAAACTAATCTAATTCTCTGATATTTTAGTATCACGATGTAACCTATATTCGAGCATCATTTTTTAGAGTTTTAAAGTATGATTTATTAATTTAATTTCTGTATAATTGACACAATTCTGTGCATCACCTTTATTTTTTGTAAGTAGGTACCAATATATTTTTTCTTCATTTATTTGATATTCTTTTATTTTTTAGATTCCATCATCGAATTTGAAGATAATGTTTTGGCTTATTATTCTTAATACAATACTTTATCTCGGAGTGTAAAACCATTAATCGATGTTGGGAGTTCAACTAGTCACGTTGAGTGACTTTACAATCCAAGCGGCTTCGTTTCCTTATAAGAAAATAATTAATCTGAGTTCTTGAAGATCTTTGTAAGTGATAACATACTCATTTTTTTTCTTGAATAAAGTATTAGCATATTATGACTTATAAGAATAGATTTTCAGGGATGCAAATTGATTATTTCTTTATAAGGAATGTAATTGCTTGGATTTTAAATATTGTAAGATCATGCTAAGTGAATGCTTGAATATCAAAAAATTGGTTAATGGTCTTAGATTTTAAGATAAAAACTTGAAAAAGGAATAGTTAGCCCGAACAATGCCTTCAGATTGGATTATTGAATCTAAAAAGTAGAATTAAAATATGTTTAAATGGTTCTAGGAGGGTTTTAGGTTGTGGGACATTGATAGGAAAACTGATCTTATGTGGTTGACGATTGCTAAATATATTTACAAGTTTGTGAAGGATGTGTTGGAAGAATTTAAAGGAAAAACTTTAAACAATAAAAATGTTTGGTGGTGAAAAGAAGATGTATAAGTGATGTAGGCACAAAATGAATAACTTATGAATGCAATTAAAGATCACGAAACATCTATATAAACTAGTCATCGAAATGATAAGATTTATACATTCACTTATTTACACACGAATATTTGTTCAGTATGTAAAGGATCCTACCACGGAGAGTGACATAAATAAGATACTAGTGCACAAAAATAAAGGTTTTCAATTATAATCAGAAATTAGAATAATTGTGCACTAAATGAAATCCACTATGCATGTAACAGATATAACATTAAATAATAAACATTCCAAAAACAAAATTTTAGACTATAGAATATTTGGATGAAATCGGAGCAATATGGAATAATAATATTCAAAAAATCCAAAAATTATTAAAAGAGAAGAAGATGCCAACTTGGAATAATAAGAGAGAAAATACAAAGGAAACATAAAAAAAGAAGAGAAAATATGAATAAGATAGATAATGGATGAAAACCATACAGTTGCTTCCTGCAATTGTGCCTCAAATCCGAAGGTCCCCTTTTGCTTGTTGTGTGCTAAGTAGGATTTCCTTCAAAGGCTAACAAAGTCTCAACAGTGGATGAAATTTTTGTGAAAATCTGAACGAAAAATCTAATCAAAAGTTCTTAACAAACACTTAAATACTTAGGATAAACCTTGGTGTAATCTGGGCCACACATCGTGCATGATGTGGCTGGATTAATGGACTTCTCTGGCATTAATGGAGTTTTTTGGGCCATGCATCAATGGAGTTCTCCGGCTGTTTCCATCTGGCGGCTTTTGATCTATTGATTGCGCTGATCCAATGGCCTACATCAATCTTGCCATTCAATTATTAGGGCTCCATCTTGTAGTATTTCAGATGACATCATTGCCTTTCATCTTTACACCAAATGACCTGCAAAGCTGCTGCCTGCCAGCGACAAGAACAGAAAATAGGGGAAAGTTAGGCATTGGTTCCCCTAGTTAGAGATAACGTCAAACAAGGTCTAAAATGCTTTGCTTCTAGTTCCTTTCACCTTTATTTTAGCTCCAAGCAAACACAAAGAAATGCGGGACAGACGAATGACGATGCAGTTTAGAGATCAACAATTTTATAAAGCAGATTATTCACAAACTAATGCTCAACAGGCGTTGGGCGCACGCGTGCTGGGTGCGGAGGCAGGTGTGTGCGGAGGCGAACGCGTGTGGCCCAGGGTGCGAGCGCAGGCGGGCTCGTGCGGTGCAAGCGCGGGCGCACGCGGGGAATCGGGGGTTGGTGTTATACAGTTTGCAATATTTTGGATATATGATATTCCCACATTGTGAATGAAGTAAAGTTATAGATATTTTATAAAGTTTTTCTCTTATTAATTTGAATTAAGCCCATGGGCCTCTCTAGTGGATCATAGTGGGCTTAATGAATATTTAATGATCTTTGATGAGCACTTGGGCACTTGGGGCATCTTGGGCTTGACTTAGTAAGCCAGAATTTTATTTTGCTAATTAAAATTTCTATGAATCAATCTCATTATATTAATAAGTTATTAACAAAATATAATTATATTGGAATAAAAGAAGCAACTACTCCATATGATTCTAGTATGAAACTAGTTAAGAACGTAGGAAGAGTAGTTGCACAGTTAGAATACGCAAGTGCTATAGGAAGTCTAATGTATGCTATGCATTGTACAAGACCTGATATAGCATTTACAATATGTAAGTTGGCAAGATTCACTAACAAGCCAAGTATGGGTCATTGGAAAGCAATTGGTAGAGTACTTGGTTATCTTAAGAAAATCATGTATTTTAAATTACATTACAATGATTACCCTGCAGTTTTAGAAGGATATGCAGATGCTAGCTGGATAACATATGTATATGTATATTTATCACTGCATTGATCGAAAGCATACACAAAACTCATTGTAATTGCTAGGATTAGGAACAAATTCTTGAGTTTCGTAACATCAAAGATTATAATTAATTTAACGAAAATAGTACATTAGTATTTTATTAAAATGATCCTAAATTAATTTTTTTTTTTTCAAGAATCATGAATTAACCATCAATAATAAAAAGGAAGTTTATTTAATATATTATATTAAAACAAGAGCATGGTCATGCAATTTGTAATAGAAGTGCAATGTGAGAAGAGAAAATTTCATAGATTTTTCATCCCATTTTAGCCAAACAGGCAATTAATCCATATAACTTAAATTATACCATTTTATTATAAATTCCAGTTTAAATAACATAAGCCTCATTGTACGCCTACCTCTTATTCACCATGACGAATCTTCGATAAATTTTCTTAGAATCCTCGCCAAAATCCTCTAATTCTCCCCTCCTTAGGCTTCAAAGCGATCTATCTTCACATTGTAGATGATTCGAGATAAATACAGAAGAGAATTTTGCAAAATTGCCTTGATTTCGTCTCTTTTTCTTCCTTTACTTTTCTCACCCGATTTTCTTCTCTCTCTCTTGTTAGGGTCGGCGGTTTCATACGGGAGAAAAGAAATGATAAAAATATTTTTTCTCTTAAATCTCTCCGTATTTTATGCTCTAAATTAATTAATTAATTACTTAAATTACTAAAGATTAAATTGCCCCTTCTTCGTTATTAGACTATAATTTATTCTAATAGTTATTTAGTCAAATCTCCTAAAAGATAAGGATGAAAATTTATAATAATTAATTTAAATTAACTTCTCTTTGATACTTATTCGGATTTCAAATAAATTATAAATTGATCATTATCCAAAATTAATTAAATATAACAAATAAAATTCAAATTTTTATTATTAAATAAATGAATAAATACTGGAGCGTTACAGAAGGAGTCCCCTGGAGTTTAAATATTTTTGTCTTTGTAGATAAAAAATTGAATATACAAGCTTTGATTAGTTGTGGTTTTAAAAACTCTAAACTTTTGTAAAAATGCTCTGTTATTATTTTATATTTATTTCATATCATATTTAAATTTAAATATTTAAAATTAACTTTATTTCATATTTTGCATAAGTCAACCTTAAAAAATAATTTTATTTCACATTTTACATTTACTTTAATAAAACAAATTAACTTTATTGCACATTCAGTATAATCTTCAATAAGAAAGTAACTTTATTGCACATCATAATAATAAAATAATTTTCTTTTTCTGTTTATCTTAAATTTTTTTTTTGAAACATTTCTAAAATATATCTAAGCAAACGAGGCCATGGAGGGTTGGTTTAGTTAATATAGAAGTACTTATGTTGGAAATGTGATAATTGGTGATCATGTTATTAAAAAGAGTTAACAGTTAGATACTTCGAATCAATTGTATAAAGTGACATTGAAATAGATGACGATGTTATTAGTAGGATCCAAAGAGAATAGATAAAGTGTGTATTTAGTGTGTTGTGTGATAGAAAAATGTTACTGCAAATCTGAAGCATATAAATAAAATAATTATTGCAAAGATGAAAATATCATGGTAGATGAGTGAGTATATATGAAAGAATAGGATAAGGAGTGCGTATATCCGTGAGAAGGTTAGAGTAGTCTCAATTGAGGGTAAGCTTAGGGATAAGCAACTTAGATGGTTTGGACAAATCGTAGGCCAATAAAGCTCCAGTAAAGATAAGTTATTGGATCTTACCCATATAAAAAGTGGAAAATGAAGATCAATAAAGACATGACAAGAAACTATAAGAAATGATTTTACATATTTGGAGTTAAATGTGGAATTACTATTTGATAGTGTGATGAAACAAATGATTCATATAGCCGACCCCACTTAGTCAAACAAAGGCTTGGTTATTGTATTTGAGATAGCCTTTCTTTTTATAAATGTTAAATGGTTTCATTTTTACAATGAAATGTACTAAGTTGCGTCGTTCTTTGTTGTTCCAAAATGTTTAAGGCATATATACCTCTTGGTTTTTGGATTGGGTTGGGTTTTAAAGGCTTGTAAAGTAGTTGATTGGTATGTTTTTCCATCAAATTTATCGTACTTAATCAAGTGCTTTTTGAATGTGTCAATTCTATCACTATTTCCTCTTAATTTGTAAGAATATTATTTTTTTATATATTATCTCTCGATTTGTAAGAATATTTTTTTCTTACAGATCTTGCAAATTGCGAATTGCTTGATTTTGCTTGAAGCATTATGCAGTTTTGACATAAGATCAGAAAACTCTCATACCTTATTAGGTTACTATAAGCTTGAGTTGTTGCCAATGACTAAGTTGATGCAAAGGCTTTGATATTTTGTTGCATCTTTTTTGTTTTAGTTGAAAGTTGTTTTGGACAGTATTCCACATCAGAGGCATGATCGTCGCCAGACAAACTTTAGACTTTATTTTTGCTTATATGTAAAAGCACAGGTTTGTAGGTAGCAATTTCTTTTATGTACTGACATTTGCTCGCCATAGAGTCGAGAAAATTTGAGAGTATTGAAATTAAGAAGTTTGCGGAGAAATAAATTTGATGCAGGAGAAATACAATAAATGGGGGACTATTTGTAAAGGAAAATACAAAATTTTAAATATATAATTTGGCGAGCAATAACAATGGTGAAATGAATGTGATGCCAGCCTCTTTAAAAAAAAAGAACTTGTGAGGATACAAACACTGCCTTCCCTTGAAAACAACAAAAAAAAAAAATTTACGATCAAGGGCTCAATCCTTAAAAAAAGTCAAAACTATGGGCTACACGACAGTAATTGCAATTAAAATGGAGCCCACATCAACTTAAAAATTTAAAAAAGAGATCTGTTTTGGACTGTATCTGTTCCAACTATCCAAAGAACTTCCCCAAGTCTGAGCCTCAGAGCAGATTTTATCTTATAAATCATTTTAGTTTAGCTTGTTGCGGATTGGAGTGGTTCTTATAGGATTGATTATCAGTTAGTTTTAGGTTGAGCTACTAGTAATTGAGGAGAATGATCACGAGATCATTCCAAACCCCTAGTTATCAAGGGCAAACATTGGAGCCCACTATGGTGAGCTGAAGAACCTTTAGATGCTAGACGACAGTGTGGGGTTGGAAGAAGCAAACCTTGTGTTGTTGTGTGAGGAAACAAGGCTAGGCTCCATCGCAAAACCATGTAAAGGGTTAGGAAACTTCGTGGGAAACCCAAGATTGTGTGGAACCTTACACTTTGTGGGGAACCCAAGACTCCCTGTATGCTCGAAAGGGAGACTTGGAACTCTAGAAGACCCTAAAAAGAGGCCTATGATATGGATGTACTCTAGAGTGACCCACAAAAAGAGCCAGAGTAGATCTTTATGGAGACTCCCAAAGGGCGTCAATCTCAGGATCTAGATCCTATACATGACAAACCTCAAAGTTGTGCAAGGAGTGAAAGGCATTCTGAGCAAGCAATGCCTTAGTGAGAACCCAAAGCAATTGTAGACAAGTTTTGCGGAAAACCTTTGGAGGCTATTAGAAATCCTGCCATAGAATTGACAAGTCAGGACCACGCATTTGCTCACACTACTACAAGATTTGGCACACATTTCCAGAGGGCTAATGGTGTAATTAAGGAAAGAGAGTAATTTGGCTACAAATTAGGGCAAACATGTTGCCTCTCCCATTGTATATTTACCGCCTTTATAAATTGGGAGCTTCTACATTTTGTAGATGACTTTTGGCTTTGTAAATGAGTGGGCGAGCGAATAGACTAGAGATTAAAGGAGATCCAATGTTTCAGTTACTTATCTTCCCCCCTAGCCTTCCTCTCTTGTTCAAGCCATCTGTCCACCGCTTAGGTGAAGCTTTCTCATTGCTTACGAACAAGCAACACAAGTCCACCCTCCCATTGGTTATTTAAAATTTCACCTTAGAAAGAAAGTCTAGTGGCGATGAGGATTATTAATGTGGAAAGTTAGTTTCAAATGAAAATCATGTGCTTAACATGAATCTAATTGATTAATTGTATGAATTGATTAACTATATGAATGAAGCGTTGTGGATGCTCTTCGTTTGAGTTGCCCTAGGAAATCAACAAAAAGGTTAAGACCTTGTTGTGTGTTATTGCTGTATCCTGATAACCAACATATTTGAAATATTGAAGTCTTAACTATTTTCAATAATACAATTTAAAGTCTTTTTTTTTATAATGTCAAAATCTACATATTTGATCCTAATTTAAATTTTAAAATAAAATTAACTTGTAGATCTCATCCTATTGATAATTATATAATTATTTCGAGAAAATTTTTACACATCATAATAATTCACCATTAGTGTTGTTGCGTTTCTTTAATTTCAAGTTTAATAAGAAGATGAAATAATATTTTTTTAATGAAAATGAAATAATTTTGAAAATCATTTGGCAAACATATGCAACAGCCTAGTATATAATGCAACCATGTACAGTCTCACATGCAATGAAAATTAAATGCATGGAGGCTCGATGTAAACTTACTTTATCTCATCATATTTATCATTTTAATTGGTCACAATGAAAATCTATGTTGTGCCTAACAATTGCATATTGTTCTCAAGAAGTAACTCGCAAACTTGACAAACTCATAGCGGGAATTCTTGATAACTACCTAAGCAAACTCTTGTGCTTTCTATAGTGTCGAATTTTCTTTCTTATGCTCATTCTCATATGGCATTATGCTATAGGTCTACTCTTATTTGGTTGTGCTAAGATATACTTAGCCAAAGTATATCTGGTAATCTAATGGTGCTCAGTGCTCACTATCATATTCATATATTCTACAAACTCATCTTCACCTTCAAAAGTAAGTCATCTCAATCAACTCTATGAACTAAATATCTTCGATCTCTCCTTCACGTCTTTTGTATTGATCAATTATAGCAGGATCTACTATGTAAATAGAAACAGGCAATATAGTAGTGCGCTCCTTGATAGGAAGTATGGTCTTAGTGACATACTCAATCTTGTCCTCTTTCAAAGGATAGGAACTAGCAATACTATCTAGTCTCTAGATCTTTGTATGAAGGTTTAGGGTCCTTATGGATGTCGCACCGAGTTGTGAGGACAATCCTTTGGTCACCACCCAATGTTTTCGTGATTTTCTTGGAACGGTGTATCTCCTGGGCAACTTGGGTATGTTTTGGGGATTCATAAACCAAGTGCTCTCCCAAGGGATGCAACCTCAGCGGTCCAGAGGGCGTGAAAAAGCTTATGTGGTCTAGTGACCTGTTGGAGCTCTGGGGCTCTCTGGGACATTGGCCACCATTTTGATGGTCTCGGGGCACCACTAAGCGGTTTTAGATATTTCCAGGTCCTCTAGCGAAGGTTCTTAGTTTCTCAGGGACGCTGCACCAATATTGCGAGGAAATTCCCTAGGCCTTCGTTCGGCATTTTCATGATTTCCTCGAGATGACACCCAAAGATGCTTCTAGAGTATGTATTGGGAAGCAAGCGTGAAACTAGGGTCATGTTGTTGAAGTCTATGGTGCGTAGTACCTCTCAGTAACTTGTATAGCCCATTGTAAAGAAGGGAAATATTTTCTTCTCAATTAGAGTTTTATGGCCTTCCACGTTCCTGTCGATCCTAACCTATTCCAGTAATGGTGACTCTATAACTTCGATATATTGTTTTGCTTAATGTGGAGCTTTAAGATAGTGAATTTAATTTTGTCTGTCCGATCAAAACATAATGATAAAAATAAAAGTCAATTTTAGCATCTCTTTTTACATAATACCTAATCAAGCTTCAATGAGACATCAGCTACCCTCTATCTCTAAGCCATTGTTTGTCTGGCAGTTCAAAATAACCCGATTTAATTTTAAACAGGCATATCACATCATATATACAACAACAACAACAACAACCAAGCCTTAATCCCACTAGGTGGGGTCGGCTACATGAATCATTTGTTTCCATTGCGCTCTATCAGTTACCAAATTCTTATCTAAGTTTAAGTAACTAAGATCACTCCTTATAGTTTCTTGTCATGTCTTCTTTGGTCTCCCTCTTCCTCTTTGTACATGGGCAAAATCCAATAACTCAATTTTTCTAACTGGAGCTTCAATTGGCCTACGATTTAGATGTCCAAACCATCGAAGCCGACTTTCTCTAAGTTTATCCTCAATTGGTGCAACACCAACTTTCTTTCGGATATACTCATTTCTCATTCTATCCTTTCGTGTATATCCACTCATCCATCTTAACATTCTCATTTCTGCAACATTTATTTTATTTGTATGTTTCTTCTTTGCAGGCCAGCATTCAGCACCATATATCATCGCTGGTTTTACTACAGTTTTATAAAATTTATCCTTAATTTTGGATGAGATTTTTCTATCGCATAACACACCAGAAACATTTCTCCATTTTACCCAGCCTGCTTGAATCCTGCTAATAACGTCATTATCTATTTCGCCATCATTTTGTATAATTGATCCAAGGTATCTAAAGCGCTCACTCTTCTTGACAATTTGATCACCAATTGTCACATCTCC